>JAYMTJ010000027.1:0-107171 GCA_036897525.1 Pelargonium x hortorum
GGCATTTTCCAGGCCTTCGAGGATTCAGATTCAATCCTTTACGTTATGTATGATTTTATTTCTCGTACACTACCCCTTCTAATCTAATGGGTTTCGAAAAAAAGACTTTACTTGGTGACAGAACAAACAAACCCCTCTTACTTAAAAAGTCTGTTTTGCTCCTTTAACCGAAATCCGCGTCATTTCTCTATATATTTAATATAACTTTGTTGAGCTGCTATAGAAACTGAAATTTGAAAGTCCTTTTGAGGTATAGGTATCCTTGTTTATCTCTATTGTTTTCTTGCTTGGACCTAGAAGTGGTACTAAATTACTAGCATTGACCTGTATTCCTTCTAAGAGGTTTATACAAACAAAGAATCCTGTATAAAGAAAAGAAGAAAGGGGAGCGCTTTTTTTTGTGTCGTATATTTCGAAAGGGTTACTAACAAAATGGAATGAATGGATTGGAGCAGATAAATAGAATAGGTAAAGTTAAAAAAAGGTCCTAGATATATAATATACATTAGGATTTTAGTTTCCGGAACTTTTATCTATACTGATAAGGACTGAGGTCTAACTCTTATTTCTCTGATTGAAAAAAAAAATTCACGGGGCTTTCCATTTTTCTAGGATAATATATAGTATATTAATGTGGGGAAGGGCTACGAGTATATTTTATTTATCACGAGCCGCTTTTTGAAGTGGAACATATAAGGCATAAGATTTTTTAAGTATCAAAAAAAAGTAGCTTTCAAAACTAATGGGTTTGAACAATAAGGATTTCGGAAAGAATAGGAATTTAGGCAGCTCTCTTTGCGAGTTGAGTTAAATCTATTGAGCATCCTTATTCTGGGGTTCCTGTCACGCTAGCTGTCCCGAAAAGTTGTATATGAGTTACGATATATATAGGATTCTTCTTTTGTATTGAGAGAGAGTAAGCTTATTCTAAACCCCTTATGTATCTCGATTTTATTTGTAGTTATAAATCCTAGGGATCCCTTATCTTTTTTATAGGGGGAAGTAAAGATGCAACTGGTAGCTAGCTGTCTCCTATCTTGTATTGGAAGGTCTTCTTTTTTTACTAACCCCTTACTATGATATTTACATTGTATAAAAGCGTTGATGATAGGTAGCTTCATTAGCCATATTATTAAACCTTTTATTCCTATTTAGGTAATCTTTTCTGTTTATTTAGAATCTATTAGGAAATAGCACAACAATATTAAGGTATCCCTTTTTTTTAGTACATCATCAAGAGTCTAATCTAACTAGTATTCACCTTTTTGGATTTAGCGGTGATAGCTACTTAAGAGGATTCCGCCCTATAACATACGAGTTTATTTTACTTAGTTCTGAGTTTAGGGCTTCAAGTTTGTCAGGACAAAGGAGAACTCTTTGCGGTACAAACCCCTAGGGAATTAATTACAGAAACTCTTTGACTTTGGCATAAATTAACAACATATAAAGAAAGACCAGGAGCTCCACTAGGTTTATTCCGAGTTTTCGTTAATTAGAGCGCCCATACGTTTCTCGAAGTGAGCGACGGGCTTATTCGTAGTCAACTGGTTTGGGTACTACTTAATCTTGTGGATTTTGACTTTAACTTACTTAGTATACTGTATAAATATCTGTTTTCCTGCGGAGAACATAAGACGCATAAGGCAGAGAGGTTCCTTTTCCTTTTATTAGGGAATCCCTCGAGGGAAATACTTTATTTAAAATCTTGGGCAACTTTAGGAATAATTAGGTGCACCTAGTACAAATTACTTACTTATAGGTCCTGAAACCCGCAAAGTTTCAACAGCGATAAACCCCTGTTTAGTATCTTTTTTTCTTTACCTATCTTAACTTAAAGTAACAAATCAAGTCTTAAAAGATAAGAGTTTAACAAGTATGCGCCTTTTAATATTGTCTAAAAAAAACTCTATTCAAATTTCTGGGGGATTATAATCAGGTCTTGAAAATAGAAAAAAAAATATAGCTTGTATTTCCGCTCTATTGTATTGTAGTTAGTTTTATTTATCCAGTTAGGATTCCTTAAGTTAATAACAACTTATGGTTGAGTTTTGTCCGTAAGAAACTTCTCTAGTATTATATTATAGGTGGTGGTCTGAAGACCCTTTATAAATTAACTTTTTATCCTGACAAGAGGGCAATTCTCCTAAAAAGAAATACTGGTGAAAAAACGATAATGATCCATCTTGCTATGCTAGTTGTTTCTTTCAACGAAAACTTACTATGACTAGACTCCCAAGGAATCCCCTGGAACGGGCTGTATATTCGTAAGGTATTCCAACAAGCAACACGCTTGGCTTGGGTTTTTTAATTAGCTGTTATTTCTAGTCTGTAATGTTTGTGAATTTATTCTTTTAATATAAGTAGGAATTTCTGTTAAGTAAGCTCTTGCCCATTAATTTACAGTTATTTAACTAACAACTAACCACCCGCGTGCCCCCTTTGGATTTTGGATGAGTTCCAAAACTTATCCTCTCCAAAGAAGCTCATATAGATAGATATAAATTAAAAATTACACAGGTTTGAATCTGCTTTACAAAGAAACTGGGACTTTTAAGGGTTTCGCAAACTTCGCTAAAAGTTATATCCACCCGAAAAGAGAGCTTTAAGAAACACCCAGCATATGAACTCTCCTGGATATAGAAAATTGTGAGGGACAAAACCTTATTTGGACCTCAATTCTAAGGAGGCTCTAAAAGCATAAACATATTTGACTCGGTGTAAAATGCGCTGTACTCTCAGAGCTACCCACGAGACTAGATTATCGAGGGAGTCGTCTTGTTAAAATAGCTTAAGACATCCTATTTTGATTGACTACTTAATGAAAGCTATTTAGGAATAGAAAGTTTATTCCTTGAAAAATAAGAAACGTTTCGCTAGGATTTCCTGCAATTCCGTAATATAATAGTTAGAATTGTTCTATTCTCAAGAGTCTAATATATATAGACTTTTCTTTCTATTTTACGGGTTTTTACCTTAATTAATTTAATACCCCATACCCCCCTCAAATGCGTAAAGTATACATACTATCTATTATGACTTCTCTATACATTATATTAAAAACTAATAAAGGATAATTTCGAAACCATTAGGAAAGGAAAAGGTATCAAACTTGTCTATAAATTTCTTAGTTTGATATTGTAGATTCGAATTTCCCTAACTATTAAGTCAAGGACTTCTATTCCCCATTTCTATAGGATAAAAGGGAATGCTTGTGAAAAAAACTCAACATCCCTATTAAGCATAAATCCATTTAGTAATGCATCAATCATAGTTAAAAGGCGCCAAAGCGTGGTGAGAGCATTATAATATAGCATGGGATGCTGATAAACAAGCTGGAAGTTTTATAGCAACCATAGAAAACTCCTTTTTGGAAGCTGAGTAACCTCAAGTATATATACTGATTTCATTTCACTTACAAATGTAGAGATTGCCTCGTACTTTTCTAATTCAATTTTCTAGATCTAGAGGGGTTCCCTTAGAAGGGATTTCCGCGCGGAGACTGCTCAGCATTCGCTTTATTAATTTAAGTAAAGGTATCTGTATCTTATAGCCTAATCTATATATCATTGTAACTTGATTCTAGTTTCTAAGTCTAATAGAATTAAAAATAAAAAGAATTAGCGGTGTAGAAGAAGTTTACTTCTTAACTAATAAGAATTACGTCCAATCCAATAAAGAAAGAGTGCTTCCGAAATAACAAACAATAAAGAAAGAGGAAACTGCACTTAGCTATTCAACCAGATTATCTTTTATAAAAAGTGCCCTTATTTAAGACTAGAATACTCGTACCGCCAACCAGCTCTTGTAATGCTTTAGAAAAAGGAACTTCAAGAATCTAGGAACATAAAAGGAGTACCAAACTAAGTAAACTCGAGGATATTATCTAGTGTAAACTTTACCTAAGGCTTACTTTTTATTTGTAAATAAGAGGGCATCCTAATTAAAGAGTAAAAGTATACTATTCTTATCTTAAAAGTTATCCCATAGTAAAGAAAAGCCTTTTTTCGGACTCTTTTTGCTTGCACTAGTCTCTACTCTAATATATTTGTTTGAATGAATTAGAATCCCTTTTCTTTTAGAGTCCGTAGGAATAGGCTACGCTACTATTAGCCTGTATAGAACCTGCAGCCAGTAATGTTGAGTAACTTTACTCTAACAAAATAACAATTAAACCCAAATTTAAACGTATCCGATAGCATTATGCGTTTTGTTACATAAGTAAAAAAAACGATTATATTAAACTTTTATAATGTAAGAAACGTCTAATTCCATAAACTTAGATTAAGAAAAAACCCAGAGTATAATGTAGTTACTACCAAAAACTGCTAACCGGATGTAGAAGACTCAAAACAAGAAATGAATAACCTACCCTTTGAAATACTTGCGCCGAGCTCTGAGCTAAGGCATAACAAGCAGTCATATGGAAACATTAGAATACGAACATTAAAAGCAATCATAAGGGCAAATAAGGCCACAGCCTCGGTAAGAGCGAACCCTAAGATAGCGTAACCAAAGAGTTTTTTCGCTAATCCGGGATTTCTTGAGACACCCTGTATCAAAGAAGCAAAAACAATACCAATCCCAACCCCTGCACCAATTAGTTTTCCACCTTCGTACATAATTAAAAAAATTGAAATAAAAAGTCTGGTTTTAATTTGATCAGAATATTCAGCACTCTGTTTTCATTACGTAAGAATATCTTTGACGGGCACAGCAGGACTTGAACTTGCGGCCATTAGGTTAATCTTCCAATGCTCTGCCAACTGAGCCGCCTATCTATAAGTTTATTATTAGAATCAACTTTACTCGATATAATCTCAGTGAAGGTGGAAAATAGATCCTATTAATTACTGCAGGATGTAGCCTAGTTCTTGGACTTGCGAGGAAAGTTATAAAAACGACTCTACGGCCTTATAGCGCACCTTTTTATACACTCCTATAGATACGGCAAGACTTTTTTTTTTAAGAAGCCTAACTCCAACTAATCCTCATAAAGGCTTTAGCTCTCTTACTTATTTAGAATTTGTGTCTAGAACTCTGAAACCCTTGTG
Source organism: Pelargonium x hortorum (assembly GCA_036897525.1). Taxonomy (NCBI): domain Eukaryota; kingdom Viridiplantae; phylum Streptophyta; class Magnoliopsida; order Geraniales; family Geraniaceae; genus Pelargonium; species Pelargonium x hortorum. Next base: position 5,052 of record JAYMTJ010000027.1, read on the forward strand.
CAAGAGTAAAAGTTAAATAATATTATAAATTAAACTTTGAACGAATACTTTGCTATATAGTGTATTTTTCAACCTGCAGGGTCCTGCTTCTAATAATTTGAAATTCTGAGGCACATGCTTTTGTATATTAAGGGATCCCTTTTGTTAAATATGCTGTAAGAACACGTTGTAAAAATCTGACAAAGTCATTTTTATCGTTACCATAGTGCTTAATTTAATTAAGAGTGAATTCCCCCGGCCCCGAATAGTAGAAAAGGTTTTTTTAAGTATTCCAAACAAACAAACAAACAAAGGTACCAATAACTCCAGATCTCTCTGGAAATCCACAGAGTTTTTAGCTATAAGTCCGAGAATAAAGAAGGAGTCCAGTAAATTAAGGGGGTACATAGGAGTTAACTAAGTCTTAAAATTTTATGGAATTATTCATATAAGATAAACTTCTTTAGAAATGGAAGTTAGAAGATAAGCTTTTACCACTAAATGAGAGACGCTTTGCCTTTTTGGTTAAGTAGCACTTGAACCTATGACTTCTTTCATCTGAAACTTAAGTTTAACAAGGAAATTAATTAATTCTAGGGCGGGTAGCTTATATCTAAACTCGTTCTACTTTTCTAATCTAACTTTCGGGTAATTAACCTAAGTTGAGCCCTTCTTATATATAAGACCTCAAAATAGGAAATGAGAATTACCCTCCTAGACTCCTTTTAAAATTTCTATGCTTGTTATGCAGAACTTTTCGCGGAAATCAAAGTAAAAATACCTTAGTACTAAAGCTAGGAGCACTCTTTTAGAAAGTAGGGTAGCAGACTCTTAAGTTGTATATCCTTTCTTTCAAAAAACTTAAAATATCCAACCAAAGACACTCTCTACAGAAATTCCTTATTAGATTGACTTCCCCGGTACTACCTGCTTTGCCTTATTAGCTGGGCTGCAAGAGGCAGGACAAGAAATTAGACCAAATTCTTTTTAGTTTTAGATCCCTAAAATCCAGAACTCTTGACTTTGAAACTGAAATCCTTTCTATTACACTACCTCGAGAAGACTCTAGCAAAAGCTGTAAATCCCTGATACAAAATTATTAAAAGAATATAGTATTTGTTTACCTTACTCTAACATTTTTTTTTTTTAATTAACCTATTCGAGTAAAGTAGAGAGCACAACAACAGCAAACTTTTAAACTAACTTACGCGGAAACCCTTGAGTCTCAGACAGCCCCTTTACCTTAGAATAGAGAACTCCCATAAACTCCGAAAGCTATAAGAGTAAGAAAAGACGCTCAGTTTCTTATATACCAGTTTCCTTACAAGCCCGGGTACTGCATATACATATACGAGTTCCCCTGATCCTGCTTCTTAACCTTCAAGCCTTTCTTTCCTTAGAGCCAGACCTGCGCCCTTTTTTCACAGGGACTCTATACTACTCCTATTTAGTACATCAAAACTCTAATAACTCAAAAAGTTCTACTTTCATACTCGAAAATCAGAAACAAAAAGAGCTGCTACATCTTCTTTCTGCTTACTCTTTCTTGATAACTTTTGAACAACTACTTCACCGAGGACTTCCTAAAGCTTATAAAATGGGTTAGGGATTCATTCAAACAACCCGGGGAATTTTCTGTCTATAATATCGTTTATCTGCAGTTTCCGTACTCAGTTAAGATTCCCCTTCTTTCATTTGACCTAATTAGCATCCAGATTTTATTATATCCTTCTCAAATTGCTTGACTTATCCCTTTCACAGACTTTGGAATACCCTTTCATATCTTTTCTTTCTGAACTAGACCTACTCCTGAAGAAACTCTTCTATTAGAATTAGACCCCTTTTTCTCAAAAGAAGTAGGATTCGTATACACGCAAAAGCTTGTACTTTTTCATTTCAACCCACGAAATTCCCCGCCCTGTTCAAGTCAAACCTTTCCATACGAAATCTCGAAAAAGCCCTCTTCTGTACCCCCTGATTTGAATGAAATGGAGTACTCTGAAAAATTCCCTATCTCCAAAGCTATCCCTTATTTAGAATTTAGATTCTTATTCCTGGGGACTTGAAAACCTATACTACTAGGTATCCCGTCTCTACATCAAGAGCTCATTAAGAGCTTATACCTTTGCTCCAACTCTGCCAAGTCCAATTTGTGAAAACTCTTAGTATTCAGACTAGGAAAATACAAACTTTTGAATCTACTTTCTCTTGCCAAAACCAGTTCAAAGTCCTTCTACCTAAGACTGCAACTCCCGAAGGGCTACCTTTTAGGAACACTAGATTCTACTTTGAAGTCAAAGACTTTCAAAAAAACCATAAAGAGTACTTAGTACAACCAAACTCTATACCTATCTCTCTTTTATTTACCTTTCACAGGAAACAGGCGGCTTTCAATATCCCAATAAAAGGGCCTTCCTGTCTTTAACGACCCCATAAAACTCGGGAGCTAAGACTAGGAAAATCTCTACCTACTAAACCCCGCTTATAAAGCCTAAACTAGAATCCAATAAAGAAAAGGTAGGAAATCTTTAAACTCAATTTACGAAGCAGAACCTGCTTTTACAAATATCCTGTAAACCCCCGACTTATCCTAAAAGAAAAGATTCATAGCTTTTTCTTAGTGATAACAATAGCATTACCCAAAACTTGACTTTATAAGGACCTCTTAGCCAGCCTAAAGTCAGTCTCTCCCTTCCAAAAAAGGAAAACCCCAAGCCTTTCTCCTACATAGCTAGAGTTGAAATGAAATACGAAACCGGCAAGCCTAGAGACTTCAAGTTCAAGAGCAACTCCTCAAGGAAAGGGCTTCCCAGTCAAATAAACCTAACTGACTCTCGAGAGTGCCCTTCTTACCCTAGTACTTTTTATTAAAGGATTCTCCCTATTAATATTATCAACCCACCCAGGGATCTCCTTATCCTCTCTCTCTTCTTACGGGACTTCATTAATAAATCCAGTTAAGCTTTTTGAATAGTCCGACTTTATGGACTTGACAACCTACACTCTTTCCTATAAAATCTGTATACCCTAATTCTGCAGCCCACTAAGAGCTTGTGCTTTATAAAATGGATATTCCCTACTTGTTGTTTTACCTGCTCAAAATAAAGTCTTGTTCTTATGACCTCTTTGTTTTCTTTCATTCTTTCTTTTCTTATTCTTCGTACCAAAGCCAATAAAACGAGAATACAAATCAGATCCTGCCAAACCCGTTATCTAGCGTGCTCTTTATTTGCAGTTGAGGTACCCTCCTATCTACTTGCCCCTAAAAGTACCTTAACTTAAGCGGACCTAACTAATCCTATCTATCTCCTTCTATCTAGCTAGTGTCCTATTAAACTAACGAAAGGAGCTTACTTAGAAATTGATTCTAGCCTGACCTTTGACCTATAACTACAGGAAATTGGTTTGAACCTTATCTCAAACAGACTGAACCAGAGTAAAGTCAAACTAAACACTAGCAGACACGGGTCCTAATTCCATAAATCTTTCAATACGAAAACTCGTTTAAGCTCTCTCTTACCCCTTCTTTCACCGGAATATATTCAAATACAGTAGGTTCTAATTGCACAAACCTATGCCTTATAGTCAGACCCGTAGGAAACCCCGGAGTTAATTTACAAAATTGACTTACTTACTAAAGTCCCAATAAACAGAATATGAAGAAATCAAATCCAACTAAAAACAAGTAAGAAAAGAAAAAGCTACATACTAGACGAATAGGATTGATTGCCCAAGTCCTAATCTAGATGTGCGCGATCAGATGCTTTCACTCAGTCACGAAATCTCTTTGAACCAAAGACTATCCATATTAAAGTCGACCGATTGAACAATCTCGAGATCTCTTTTTGTTTCTATTCAGATAAGGGAATCCCTGTAAAATTGAGTTGATATAATCTCAGTGATTCAAATCAGAAAGATCCTTGAACCCATGGCCATACCTTTTTAAGACCTATGTTGTAACCTCGCATCTCAATAAGTGACTCTCGGCCTATCGCTGAGAGAGTCCTAGTTTCAAAAACATATAATCTCAGTGATTTCGTACTTGGCACAATGGAGGTCAGCCTGGCGTGCGTACTAAACCCTTGCTTAGAAATTCCCAAAGTGAAAATTCCTTTCAGCAGCTCCAAAAAGCCTGGATCTAGACACTTTGCCTTAGACTTAGACCTGTACTCGTCCAAAAACACCTAGAAGATCCGTAGCGAGAACCTACTCAGTTACTTTCTAATTTATAAGTACAAGGAATTTGATCTCCAACCCCTGTTTAAAGGAAGCTTTTCATTGAAGGCATCCCAGTCACAAAAAAAGCAGTATCTGTGGAACTAGAACTAGAAAATCTAAACTATCTAGAAGGAAATGCCCCCCTGTTTTTAGATTCACACTTATATCTAATCTAAAAGAGAGAAGGCCTATGTCAGGCTAACCCCTCCCTAACCTAAGAAAGACTCTGTAAGTATATATCTATTAATGATTAATGAAAGAAACTATGCCTATCAAACCTTTAAATAGTACTGAAAAACACAAAAGACCTTACCCTGAAATCCCTGAATCTGACTCTTTAGGAAAGGAAAACGGATTCTTTGTAAATTGTAAAAAAGAATTTCTACTCTTTCTTACTTCGATACTTACTCTCTCAAACAGACTGAACCTTCTTCTGTAGACCCGCTTTTGTACCCCCTATTTACTTTGTTTTCTCCATTTTCTTTTTTATAATTCTATCTCAACCTAAACCGGGCTAGCCAAAGGAACTTCATTTTCCACTAGATCTATCTCTCGTTCTATTTAAAGGCACTTGAGAATACCCTTAGATATAAAAAAGCACAAGGGAAACTCCCTCCTTGCAATGAAAGAAATAGCAACTACTTAAAAACAGTGAATGAAAGCCTTTACTCCCGTAAAAGCTGGTTTCAAAAGGAAGGTCAATCGATTCAAACGAGACCCGTCTTACTCTCCAGGAGGCTTAGAATCTCGATTATAGACAGTTGATGGGTCATTTAAGGTGCTACCTATTCAACGTACGTATAGCCCTTTCTAATGCATTTGACAGACCTTGCTTTTTTGCTTTAGAGACTCACCCAAGGGGCTTTATGAGTCTTTACTACTTTTTTAGTTACTTATTCTATTTCTATGAAGCTCCTCTTTTCCAGGAATTCCATGTCTATAAAGAACCCCAACGGAAAGAGAGCTCTATTGATTTAGTGAAAGATATCCTTCAGAAACTACTCCACCCAACTGACCTGAATATCCATTGTTGAATATCTAGAACCAGAAACCTAGGAAATCTATCCAAAAAGACTAAATTACATTTCTCAATCTCAACTAACTTACTAAAAAATCCCCTGCCCTTTCAAATTCCTTGTCTCGTTCAACAGCTCACCTATAATGAATTGTAGAATACCTGACAATGGAAGACCGGCTTACTTACTATTCTATAACTCTATAACAACTGAAATTCTATCATTCTATCTAAAAAGAAAACGAAGGAGCCTGCCCAGGAAACGCACTTTATCCAAGACTCTTGCATTCGATTGAACCTAGAACTTCCCCTCAGGAAAATCCCTAAGCTAAGGAGATTCCTTTAATTAAGGAGTGAGGAAAGACTTTCCAGTCAAAAAAGAAAGAGATAATAAATCAGAGTTCCTTCTGTAAGCACTGAAATTGATAACCCCAAAACTAGAAATAGGATCCATATACACGTCAAAGGACTACCTTTTTCTATACCAACCTTACCAATTTGACTTCATTACTCAATTCCCAGCTAACCCAAGTAGCTCTATATCTTAATGAGACCCATACATATCTTTCAAAAACCCCAGAGACCAAGGTATCCACAGCTTGACTGATCCCTTTAGCGACCCGGGGAAGGCCTTATACCACCTACTACTTATACTTTTACTGACTTACTTTCCTACCAACCCCCTCGTTAAAGCCTGAGTCTTATGTTAAAACCCCTCTTATATGTTTAACTTATCAAATTGAAGAGTAAACCGAAGAATACTAAAGTTACTATCCATAAGTTCTAAAATGTCAACTATCACCAATTAAGGGGTCAATATAAGGTAAGGTGCTTTTATTCGACCTATCTATTTTGAAAAGCTTTTGCTAATATCTTTCTTATTAAAAGACCCTTTTTAGAATCAAAGTCCTTATATTGAGAAACTTTAACTGCCTATACCGGTTTACCCATTTACCACTGAACTCTACCTGAAAGCTAACCCGAAGCTCTAGGAAACCCCTAAAACTCCACCAATTTATAGCGTTGGAAATAAAGAAACAGACTTTAGGAGCAACTACTTAACCAAAGAATTTACAATCAGTCAAAGAAACAAGTAAGACAAATCAGAGCGGGTGCTAAAGTTATTATCTAGAATGCTGTTTTTTGTTAGTTAGGATGCCTTTTAAACCCGTTTTTTACCTATTCAACCTATTCCGCAGCCTTTGTTTTAGTGAATTTCTTATTTGAAAGAAACTTCTGTAGCTTTGCAGACTAGCTCACGGAGCCTTTTAGAGACAACATTTACTGCTTATTATACGAAACTCCTAACTTTCCACGCCTATAACTATCAAAGAATTTCCTGTCCAGCGAATCCCGCAAAAAGGGAATACAGACCCATGATATCTAGAATGCCCTTTTTTAGGTACTTCATCGGCCCCCTATACTGCTCGATAAACTCGTTTACCTTCAAGATTGACTATGTGTCTTTAACAGACTGGAACCAGAGTATACACTAACACTACACTCCTTTTTGACTCAAAAAAACGCCTATCCCTTGCTTACTGCCTCCTTCTCTTCTTAGATTAGACAAGAATCCTTTTCTAGAACAACGGAATCTCCTTTAGAAAACGAACTTACAGAAGGGAAGCTCTATCCTTTTGAACTCCACACACCCATACACTAGCTAGAGCAAATAAAAAGAAACCAATATTGTCTCCCAGTTTAGCTTATGGAAACAAAGTAACAGACACTATAAGCAACCTCCTAAACTCCAAGAGTTGACTCAGTAAATGGGATTGACTCTTATACTTCTAAGGTACCTACCCTCATAACGGATAAGCTCCCCAGTGCAAGAGGGCTTCGCGCCTATAAACTAAACAAACAACTATAAATAATAAGACAGTAGCTACATACCTAGACTACCTCCCCCTACACCCCTTGTCAGTATATAAGTCTAAGTGGTTAGTTAAAGCTCATACTCCTGCTGCTATAGCTTATTCTACTACTGCTAGGCGCCTAGTACAGCTTATCCTTCTCCTAATATAATAAAGAGAGTACAGAATCCCAAACAGCAAAGAAAAAAGTAAGACAAGTGTAAACCAATTAAAATAAAGAATTCAAGAATATAGAAAGAAAAAGAATTAGCCTGTGTTTGTTGGTGCTATATCAGGTATTATCTATCAACTAAAGAAACTCTTACATTTGTAACAGCAACCCCGTTTAAACTAGAAGGTTCACTCGGTAAGATAGACATACTATGCGTTAGGCTCTTACCTTCTCTACTGATAAACTACATAGGACAAGAAGAGTCTATCCTAAACAACTACCTATATACTAGTACACTACAACAACTATACAGATAATCTAATAGCTACAAGAAGCTCCATCACCCATATCGCCTATAAGCTGCTTACTGCTACCCTCCTCTACAAGTATAAGTTAGGTACAGCTCATCCTGTTCCTACTGCTATAGCTATGTCTACTAAGCCCAATACAGGAATCTCTAACTCTAAAACAAAGGAATCCAAAGCAAGGAATCGAACAACAGAATAAAACAAAACCCAGGTCTACGAAATACAAATCTAAAACAAAAAGGCAGGTAAGTCAATTAAAACAAGAAGACAGAAGAATACAAGTACAGCTCTAGCAAAGAAGAAGAGTATAGCAACAAGAACAGGGAGTAGCTCAAAAGAAAGGTATAGCTCAGAGTAAAGGTATCATGAAGAAGAGGGATATAGCTCCCAAAAGTAAGAGACCGATTTAGAGTCTAAAGATTTAGCAACAAGTAAATCGGCTAGGTCAAAGTCAGTTAAGTCAGGTAGGCCTTTTAGGCCAGAATCAGATTCAGTTAGGTCAAAGCAGTATTTGCTGTTGCACTATCTCAAAGACCCTCTATGATCTATGATAACCTCTTACATTACTACGACCTTCCTACGCTAACGCTGCAGTCGGTAAGAGAGACGTATTCATATACACATTAGGGACTCCCTTCTCTACCAATAAACACAGAATACAAAGAAGAGTTTCTCCTAAACCTATAAACACTAGCTGTATAAAAAAAAGGGCTTCGCATCTTACTTTCCTAACCTATAAGCTTATATAAACAACAAACTAAAAAACCTGTCTATACGACCTACTATACTTATGTGTATACTAGCAGCTCTGCTCCCCGTCCCGGTTCCCCTACTCCATTCCTCCACTTATCTTGCTTACCCTGCTAAGAATCTTTCTAAAGCTTCTATAGCTCCTAATCCAAGTACAAAGAAGAAGACAGGTATAGCAGCAGGTATAAGTCTATCTCAGAAGAAGAAAGCTCAAGCTCATAAGAAAGAAAAGAAAACTAAGATACAGGGTTAGCGTTAGAGTATGAAGAAGCAAGTAAGAGTAAGTTGTAGCTGTTGGTAGTTAGATTTGTCTTTTTACTCTTCATATTCATACCTGTCATATGAGCTATCTGAGCTATACCTTGAGTTATTGTCTTCAGTGTCTTATTTGTTTGTACTATACTGTATTGGTTATTGTAGTTAGTGTATGTGTTTGTATAAGGAGGATATGGGAAGAAGGCGTAGCTCTGACCGATCTTCTCTTTTCTTTGATTCTTTTTCTCTCTTATTCATATAAGTAGCAGAGTAGGAGAATAGGGTAATCTAAACTCTATTATCTAGGGAGTTCCTTTACTTGAATGGTCTAGACTCTCTTATTATTTTACTGTTCTTTTCTTTTCTTGGATTCCTTAGGCTTTGGATAGCTTTGTGTGTTTCATTTTTGACTTACTTAATGTAATGGGATGTATCTAAAGTTGTTGCTCTTTCTTCTCCCCTTCCCTCTGGATCTAGTGAACAAGGCTAAAAGAATACACTAAAACCGGTGCTAAATAGGTCACATAGGGAACCCACACACACGCCTGAATCGGTACCTCAACTAAAGAGAAACGACACTCTAAATATTCTGGATAGTAACTTCGCAGTATTGAAATTGAAGGTCTTTTTTTTCCAAGAATTCCCAGATACTATAAACTAAAGCAATTCTGGCTAAGTGAATAAGTTAGGGTGTTTCCCTAAAAACCCTTTTGTTAGTTTAAAATGGGAAGAAAACTCGTGCTTGTATCTTGTATTAAGGGACCCGGGATTCGAGCATATAGAAATTCACAAGACATTTCCTTTTTTGTGAAAAACCCCTCGATTAGGTGACTGCATAATTCCTTTTTTGAGTCTTTCTTTTAAATACTTAAGATATTAGTTAAAAGGAATTTTAGGTCTAGTTTTTTGTCTTTTTCTCACGAGAGCCCGGGGCTAACTATATTAAGAATCTAAACCGAGCCACTCTAAGAGAAAAACCCCTTTAGAGATCCAGGGGTTTCTTGTGCTTTGTATAGCTTTTTTTAAAAGGGATATCCTCAGTATCTTTTTCATCTTATTTACTTCAATTTCCCTGTATTCGCGCCCAACCCTAATGTATAAGTAGAAGGCTTTTAGCAGTCTCCCAGCCAAACATCTTTAGGGTTCAAAAGAAGGCTCCAGTAAGTGTCCCGGATCCCCTGTAATCTGGTAAAATCGCAAATAAAAACAAAAAGAAGGAAGTGGGAAGCTTTGGACTTTTATTATACTCTTATACCAGGACTATCGAAGCTAAAACCTTAACTTATATAACTTATAACTTTCAGCTCAAAGAATTCAGATACAGCGGATACCCTGCCTTATTATTGCAGCTTCCCAATTGAGTGAAACCATCCGACCGAAACCCTTTGTATTTAAAGGAAATACAACTTCATTATATACCTCTGACTGCATTATACTATTTTGCGTTACTTAGAAAAACGAAACTCCATCGACGAAAACTCGCTTACGTATCAATCCCCTCCTTTTTTATTTATATCCCAAAATTATCACTATACTTAGAACTGATCTTATAAGGAGGGGGCGTGAAAAGCCTTATTCTTTTATAGACTTACCAACAACTCGAAAAGCTTTCCTTCTAATTACCGGAAACAAAAGACTTTACCTTAGCTTTAGAGTTACTAAGAATGAAAAAGTGAAAACTCCCTTAAAAGAATTTCAAAAGGTTAAAGAAAAGACATACAGATGAAACCAAAAAAGGTTTATTCTCTAACTTAAAAAACAAGTTTAGTATTAGGATGTTTTTTCTATGACTCTTTTTGTGTTCGATTTCCTATATGTTTTGAATTCTTCTCTTAGATTAGGGAAGCAAAGGAACTTGAAGTACACCAAATTTCTTCCTATTCTCTATTTCATGTCTCTAGATACTAGAAAAAGAATGAGAAACGCTTCTTTTTAATTAACAAGGGCCCCTTATTTTATCTCTAGAGTTTCCTAGGTAAGCTATATCAAAGGTGTTCCTTCTGCAAGTTTTTCCAGGATTTCTGTATCTTGTTTATTCCACGGGGGTCTTCAAATCTTTTTCTAGATATCCAAACGGGGTATTCGGTTAATTTTAAGTAGTGTAAAAACAAGTCTGGCTTTCGTCCCAAAAGAAAATTTTCCAGCCTTATCAACCTAAAAAAAAGAGCAAAGAAAGATTACCTAAGTTTAGTTAAATATACTAGGATTCTTGACTCTTAAAATTCCTCTGAAGTTATAGCTGTTAGCTCCGGGCCCTTCTTCCATAAAAAGGTGTCAGAAAATTTTAAGGGAATATAGCTGTTACTTTTAGGGTTCTTTTTTTTTGTGTTAAACTAGCTAAAATAAAGTGTAGGATTTGAGTCTGTCTTAATATAAAGCAGGCTCATTATATAGGAGTGAGTTAGAGTCTTTTCTTAGGGTAACCCCAGCAAAAGAAAAAAAGATAATTCGAAACATAAGGAAATTTTTGCATTGATTAACTCGAGGAATTACAAAGGGGGAGCTAGCGGTAAGATTTTCATTTCTGGTTGAAAACATCTACTCATATAAGTTAAATACATCTAGGAACCTTATAAAACTCTTTTTGTTTTTTTTTTTTACTAGCGAGAGGTTTTTTATTCAATTTTTATTTTTATAAGTGAGTTTATCTATAATAGAATCTTTTTTTATTAGGTTAGCTGCTTATACTTAACTTGACAGGAATTTTTAGTAAGTAGGAGAGGCTTCACAGTAATCTTAAAGCGGGGCACCGGGGAATTTAGCTACTCAACTTTAGAGGAGTCCCTCTTTTTTGGTATTTTAGTATGAAATTGCCCCTTTCTTTTTTAGACCCGTAACCAGATTTATACTCATTACAGGAGCTTCTATCGAAAAAGGTTATCCAAACTTTTTTTTTCAGAGATTTTCACCGGGATACAGAAATTGACTAAGATAGAACCGGACTTTACTTTAAGCTTTTCGCGGGTGCACTACTAGAATTGCTTTGGATCAAGGGAATTTTTGCGGTATTAGAATCACGAGTGGGTCAACCTTTTTTTACGAAGTTTCGGATTTCCTTGCCAGGTCTTTTTTTTCGTTAAATTACTTTAGAATTAGAATGGAACCTGGGTAAACCAGTTAAAATTTTTTAGAACAAGGCTCTATTGGGACCAGTGTTACTAAGTTTAGATAAGGTATATACCTCAAACAAAGTCTCTTGTAGAAGCTTGATTTTAGATAGTAAGGATATGGGCTAAAGTGAAGGCAATAGGTCTAGATCTAAAAAAACGGAATTCTTTATCCCGAGTCCTTCTTATTCTCAGGGTTTCGAGGTAGAATCTTTTATTCCTAATCTTTCAGGAGTTTAAGCCTTAGCGTTTTGAGATATAAAGACTTTTTAGTTTATAATTAGAAGCAAGGTTTTTGGCTTTTCCTCTTATTAGATATTCTCCATTTACAGGGTTTGAAAGGTTAGCTGCTTAACGAGCCAGAGGCTCTAGTACAAGTACAAGAGTCAAAATCGAAAATAGGGATGCGTATTTCCCGGGTTTTGGGTTAATAGAATTCAGCAGGCAAAAACGAAAAAGTAGGTAGGCTTTCTTTTGAAAAAGCACTGAGGTAGGATAGGTCGAAAGGTCTCACTCTAATTAATGGGATTGTAGAGTAGGAATTCCTTTTTACAATTTACAGGGATATACATCTATCTTTATCTTTCCTAGATGGTTAATAGAGTCGGGTAGGTAATAGGAAAAAGAGTGCTAAAGAGAGTCTTTTCCGGTAAAGAATGAAACTCAAAGTCTGTCATTCTGCTATTTTTGGAAAATGTAAAATGTAAGGAATTAGGATAATGATAGGGAGTAACAAGATAGCTACGAGCCTGGTCCGTTGGCAAGGCATAGCCCGTTTGTGGGAATGGGAAGCTTTAAAGAAAGTCAGCCAATAATAGTAAGAAACAAGTGCGAATAATCAGTAGAAAAATTGACGAAAGTATACAAGGAATTCAGAGAAAAGGGATATAGGAAATGAGGTGAAATGGGTCGAGACTTAGTACGGAACCCGGTGAGATTTGGCTGTAGTAAGTCTTTCCATTAAAATAAGTAGCTGCTGCCTCTATACCTGCTTCTCGGCTCCCAAAGCTATAAAGTAAGTAGGATATAAGGGTTTGACAAGGATATAGAATTCCTTAGGTTTCGGTTAATAGGGTTCGGCGGGCAACCCAGGATTAGGCGCTAGACAGGTTATAGTTTCTCCATAGAAGGACTTTGATTCTAAAGAAGTTCAAATAAATTAGTAAAATCGGGTGTGAAATGGGGGTCCTACTGAGTATCGAAACTGAGGATAATTGACACTCTAAAAAGAAACTTTAGTATTCTTCGGTTTACTCTTCAACCCCTATTCTGAATTCTGAGTTTTATTGATTGAAAGCATTTCCTTTTGAGTGTTTGAATGTGAAAGTTTGTTCCTTAAGTTTCCTTTTTGGTAGTACAAAAACAGTAAAGTCAAGGTATGGAGAGTAGTCAATTAGAGATATAGAAAACATTTATTACAAAAAGAGGTATGAGGAAGCAAGTTAGGGCTTTGAAAAATGAAAAGCTTTTGAGTCTTTGGTTATGGATGTCCTATTATATCCTGCCTGACCGGATGCCTACAGTCGGGTACGCTAATGAAAAGAGATTCTCTAAGGTTTCAATCGTATCTAGAGTAAGAACTACAAGGAACTAGAGGCCCCTTGACTAAGTAATAAGACTAGAAGAGTAGGAATACTATCAAAAAGGGTAAGATCTTAGCTACAACTAAAAAAACAAGGTAACATTATCAATACCGGTACAGCTAATAGTAATAGGAAAGGCATTCTCTAGGTTTTAAGTTTAAGGGTTCTTTCTTTTTTTAGACTTCAGATTCGTTTTTGTGGTATAATAAATTGAGAGTCTGGGTTGCCTTATAGAATCCACTAACCCTGGGTTCTTTTTCTTCCTCGCAGCCTCCGGGGTTTTGAGTTTTTTCGCCCTAAACTAACTATAAGGTATACGTATTGCTACTCTTTGTAGAAAGTTCCTTGCGAGTATCCTTTTATAATTATAACGTAGGCCCTATATCTCCGAGGAAGACTTCTTAGGGCACTCTATAGATTAAAGGACTTAGTTACACAAGAGTCATTTTGAATTCTATAGTTCCAAACATTAGATAACTAAAACTAAAATACAGCGGAAATTCAGATAGAAGAAAATATCGACCTACCCCAAGCGCCTTGCATGTCCACATAACAATGCAACATAGTGGTATTTAAAGAGTACAAAAAGGGAGGCATATCCCAGTAAAACTTTTCAGGACTAACCTAAATTCTATGATACTTTGTCAAGGCTTTCCGCGGGCTTTATAACTTCTTAAACTAGTAGTAGTCTATGAGGTGAATATGAGTTCCTATTAGAATTAGAACTTTTTTAATTGCAATTAGCACCTCTCAAGAAAAGGAGCTCCCTTGTGACGCCGGTCTTTTCTATGGGTAACTCTACGCATGCTGGCGAACCCAATAAGTATTCAAATAGTTTAGGTTTTTATCAACTTAATTGATTCATTCTTTTTACAATAATAAGGCTTTGGTTAACCCTGTCGGTATTATATTATCTACAACTACTCCAGGCAATTTCCAAGAGCGAACTTTTTAAGTAGAATCTTTTTAAGAGACCCTTTAGAGCCCGCTTGAATACTAAGGTTTAGCCTTTGTGTGTGATATGCCTCTTGATTACTACTTATAGTAGTTAGCAGAAAATAGGGATAACTCCCTTTTTAATTTATCCTAAAGGGGGCTTCTTAAAAAGACTTTCGTTTAATATTATTGACGTTATGGCAAAAACCCACAGAGCATCATATCATAGGGATTTGAATCTAATTTATATCAAGGAAACCCCTTGTACTTATAATAAGAATTCATGCCGTTAAAAGAGGTCTCTAGTTCATTTTTATACAGACTAAACTAAAAAAATCTTTTCCAATCTTTAAAACTGAGACTTTAAGACTAAATATTGTAGTACTAAAGTCCCTTTCTTTTCAAAAAAGAAGGAACCTACTTCAAAAGGTAAAAAGTGCTAGATAATAGAAGGGGAATACGGGCCCTTATTATCTATAATTGAAAAGATCAAAAGCTCGTGTTTTAGCGGAGACTTACGCCCTTTTTGTTTTGTTTTTTACGAAATAGAATAGGACTCTTCTTTAATTAATGTAGCAGAGCAGGGCCCTCGATTGTATAAATCTAGTATAACCCTTTTTTTTTGGTAGCTTAAATAAAGACTACACCGTCTTATTAAATCATGTTATAACAAATGAAAGGGACCTACAATGAGTTGTTTCCCAAAAAAGCAGCTATAACTCACGTATAGGAATTGTTTTCTTTTTATTTACCTGGGTTATGCCCCTTTTCTTGTATGTAGTATCCTGGAATCTCTATTTTTAACACCTTCACTAGTCTGGGTATAGGCTTCTTATTTTACAATTCATTTTTTGGTAGTCAAGGTTACTTTTTAGCTATAGGAATTCGGGTTTAGAACTGTGAACTGTAAATATAGAACTCTTCTTTCCCAGCCAGCTAGACAAAAAGTCTCCTTTTTGCTGTCCTATTTTCCTGGAAATTCTAAGGGTTACCGCATATAAGGATCTCGTAGAAGTGAGTACTTGAGTACTCCTGCACATATAAAATATCGGATTTTAACTATTAGGAATCAAGAGTTTCTCAAAGAATTTCCAGCTTTTTTTAATCCACAAGCTTCCGTAGCTAATAAAGTAAGGACTTTTCCTTTTAAAAAGAACCACCGGCTTCTACTTTAGTTTTTAGTTAAATAAAAAGCGTTATTCTAGTACCTACCATCTTTCTATTTAGGTTAGTTAAGTCTTCCTAGTATTCAAGGGGCCCTTTATTGTATTATGAGAGATTTCCTAAAACGTAGTTGGCTTTGGTGCAGGGTATACCCCAGTTTTTGGATAATAGAATTTCGATACTATTTAAAGGATAGCCCCTCGTTACTTTATTTATTAGTAATTGCTACTCCTGTAATTGGGGTTCCAAAAGCACTACACTAAATCTAGTTTCCTAAAGGATCCCTTTAATCAAATCTGGCGTATCGAGGAGGGCCATACAAACTTTTTCAACCCCTAGAAAAAGGTCCTCTTTTTTGTATGTAAAGAAATTAACTATAGCTCTAAGTTTTTCTCTTTTCATTACAAAAAGAACTTTCAAGGAAAGCGCTGAAAATAGATATGTGTCCAAAGGTGGCCCTTTTTTATAAACCCGAAAACTTCAGAGACAGGACCCAGGGTTCAGTAACGTGAGTACTCGGCTATTAGAATCGGTTTAAAAACAGTGCAATAAAGGGACGCAGGTCAGGTCTTACTTTTTTGTATAATTTATCGTAATTTCCAAGAAAGGTAACGTGTAAAAGATTTTTTCTTGATCCTTTACTTTCTACTTATATGATGTACGCTTTCAAATTAAAGACTATACCTGCTTTCTTACTTGCTTCTATATATACTGGACTCCGTAAAGCTTTTACATGTTTGAATTTTAGTAACAAAGGACAATTCCTCGACTACTACCTAAAAAAGGCCCCTTCCTCTTAAACTTAAAGGAAAACTTGTCAAATTTCTTTGACATTAAGTTATCCAGCCAAACCGGGTCTTTCGTATCTCTCAAAACGAAAAAGAAAGAATTTGACTTTTTGTTAAGTAACTGCCCTAATAAACCCGCAAAAAGGGTTCCTCTTCTTCTAAAAAGGCTACGGAAAATCTTGACTAGATTGTAGAGTGCCCCTTTTTTTACTTTAGCTTTATAATTCTTGAGACTCCCGATTCTCTTACTAGAAATTCTTTGGTATAGTTAAGGAGAAAGAAAACCGACACCAACAAGAAAACCTTTCACGACTTTAGTCTCTTCTTAACACACTCTCGATTTAATGTCCCAGAGACTAAGATACTGCTCTTTGTCCAAAGTACTGAAACTAGAAACATAGCTTCTCGAGTGAATTAGTTTACCCATTAGAAAGGTTTTCTATTACTTATTTACTGCAGAGATACAGGACAACTAACTCAATAAGCAAACTTATCAGAGCTAGACTCGGTTGTACTCTTCTGCTCTGCTTCTTATGAGCTTGACTTGTTCTAGCTGTCTTGATAATACCTGTCCTATGAGTCTTTTACAGGTCCTGGCGGCTATACCTGCTTACCTATTAGTATTATCCTTACTCTTATATTGTATTTGTAATATCGGTTTTTTTATCCCTGTTTCTCATTCTCAAGAACCTTTTACCTAGTTGAAAAGGAAAGTAGGACTCTTCTTTAAACCTTTTAGTGGCACATAATATGGAACAAAAAACTTTTGACTTCCTTGCATAACTTTCTTGAAAAGTTCTACCTGGAAAACCCATATCTCACTACTTTATAAAGAGCCCTGTCTACTTGTTCGAAACCCAGAAATTGTCCTTAAGTTTTACAAATGCACAAGCAACCAAAAACCGGCCCCAAAAAGATCTTTCAATTTATTCTAAGAACCTTCCCGATCTATAAAGAATGCCAAGAAAGTTTCCTTTTCTTTTATACCATTTTTCTCGGTTAAGTAAGTAGATGCCTTTGGTTCTTTTTGAAAGAGGGAACTCTTCATCTTTCTAGTCTAATAGATATTTGCGGAGTTTCTTTTTTAATATAAAAGAGTCAATCGGGATGTGGTTGTTCCCGGTGTATATGAATCTAAGTCTTTCACTAGAGTATGAAAAAGTTTTATTCGAAGCGTTTGTCTTCAGAAGTTAGAGCTAAACTGCAAAGATCACGTATAACAAGGTTACAAACAAAATGAGATCCAGGATTCCTTTTAAGGACCCTCCATTTCAAGAAAAATTGACTGGATACATGATTCAATTTGAATCTCTTATATTTGTTTCTTTCATTCTATTAGAATCTTGCACAGGTTATTTAAGTTCGTTGAGTGAAAAAGGGTCGGTATGAAAGAGATCAAAAGGTAAGAAGTTGGGTTTTAAGGCGAAGGGTTTCTAGTTTGACAGTCTTTCTGATACTATAAAGAAAGTAATTGAGCCAAGTGCTTTTCTGGATAAGTGGTTTCTAAAAGGACTCCCTTTCGACAGTTTAAGAAGAAGAGGAGTTTCTAGTAGTAGCGCAAAGGTATGATATGGGTGTGTATATAGTAAGTGATACTGAGCTCCGGTGATATAGCCATTACGTTCGAAGGTTTTGTGTATTCTCGTTTTATAATTAGGAAAGTCACAAGGATTATCAGGGTTGCAGGTTTAGCCAGTTACTAGTTCTTTCTTAAATTCACCCCGTCTAAATTCTGAAGTGTTATGGAATTAGAGCCAATGCCTTAGAGTGTTTACTCGGGTTCAGCCCGTTTTGAGATTGATATAAGGCTAAGGGAACCTCTTTCCAGTAAAGAAAGTAAGAAAGAAGTCAAGATGAGGAGAAGGAAGTATGCAAGTAGGTAATCGGAGTTTGGGTATGCAAATGAAGACGTTCATTTAAGTAGGTCAAGCTCGGTAAAGTAAGATTAATGGAGTATTGGGTGTTCCTATGGTTAGAACTTATGCGATCCGTAAAAGGAAATTTGGAGCAAGAAGATGACTCATAAAGCGGGCAATATAAAAGAGGTATGAAGGCTCGTAAGAAGTGAATAGAGGATACATATAAGAAGAGCAACAAGTAAGCCCGGGTGGGTCTAAGGTTTTCTTGTACTATAAAAATTTTGTACAAAGTCTTAGAATTCTAAGTAAGAGAAAGGTCTATCCCATAAGAGGAGAAGTACAGGCTTAAAGAAAAGAAGACTCTGTAACTCTGTTAGAGAACAAGAAAAATGAAGACATCCTTAATAGAATAGCGGATATTCTAG
Source organism: Pelargonium x hortorum (assembly GCA_036897525.1). Taxonomy (NCBI): domain Eukaryota; kingdom Viridiplantae; phylum Streptophyta; class Magnoliopsida; order Geraniales; family Geraniaceae; genus Pelargonium; species Pelargonium x hortorum. The sequence continues at coordinate 23,464 of JAYMTJ010000027.1, forward strand.
CTAGTCCAGTTCAACATTGTTTGGTTGAATCCTCATCAAGGCTTTGAAACGAGTCTTTCCTTTTCACCTATTTACTTGTTAACTTTTTAGGAGCTTCGGCTGTAGTAAGTACTCTATTTATTAAAAGAAGTAGTTGCTTTTAGGGCCCGTTTCTTTTTAAAATGAATATGTCAAGGTTTCGCTTAATCTAGTAGTTATAGTTAAGAGGTAAGCTTTTTATAAAATCAATTTTTAAGGGAGTCTATATTCATTAGTTTATTTAATAGACAGAGTAGTAGCAAGATAAAGAGGGGGTACACAAAGTAGGTCTAGTTCAGAAAAGAAGGTGTACAGGGCTGCAGCTACAGAGTCTAGTTATGGCTAAGCCTCAAGGGTTCCTAGCTAGATAGTAAGAAGTAAGGAGATATACGAATAGACCCGTTTTTCGGGGTTAAGATAGATATTCCAGTTTATTAAAGTATCCTACCAAACTTGTTTAAGAAACTTTTAACATTGGGATAGGAAATCTCGTACCAAAATAGATATATCATTAGGGAATTGAAGTAGGAACTCCCGAGGAAGTACTACAGCTCAATCAAGAAAGAGGTTAGTTCCATTCAAAGCTGTCTCGTATCTGGTCCTTAGTCAATTTTATTGAAAACAGTCATCAGTTTACTGTAAAAGAGAGAGATAGAGCTCTTGTGCGAGCCGGGATTGAGTTGAGTAATGACAAATTTGTAAGGAGATTCCCTAGTTTCACTTATAAGACTGTTGGATTGGGACCCTTTTGTTTGAGTTACTTTATTTGTATCGATCCCGTTGAAAGAGCTCTCGTTCTAAATTCTAAATAAAGTCTAAAGTAAAAAAAAAAAAAGATAGAGAATAGCTGTAATAAAATGAGGTTAGGTCTTATGAAGAATTCCAGGACCAAAAGTCTAGATTATAAGAAAGTTGATTGATCTCCGAGAAAGTTCTAGTTGCAAAGTCAATATTGGCTCTAAAAGGTTCTTCTTAAAGGGGGGCCTAACTCAGTAGTTGAATTACAGCTAAAAGCACTCTAGATATCAAAAAGGATTCTTGTTTGGATTGATCCATAAACCTGTTCTCTTAGCTTTGACTGTTGTCATGTATTCCGGTTTTTTTAGGTTAACTGTTTAACGAGAAGGGGAATTTTAAAGAAAGTTAGTAGATAGATTTCTTAAATGAAAAGTTTCAAAATGTAGCACTTTACCGCTATAGGGGATCCTGCTTTTTTAAGAAAATACAGGTATAATTTGTGAAGGCTTTATGTCGGGAAACCCCACTTTTGGCATGTCAGATTTCAACTACGGCAAAAGGAAGAAACTGGATTCTAGCTACCCATGGAACTCCCCCTTTCAAAAAAGGTAAGATTCCTCCTATACAGAAAAGCAATATAAAGTCTAGGAAATTCCTATAAAAGGGACCCTTTCATTGGAAAGTTATTTGTAAATAGGCATAGAGCTTTTAGGTAGTAAGATTTTCCTATTCTCTCAAGTCCTCCTTTTCTGGTTAACGAGACGGGTTTATAAGAGGAATGTATAGGCATTCAAAATAGGGTTAGTTCGTTTAGTGGGATTTGAGTAATAAGGCCTTCCTCTTCTTCTTCTTATTGGGTACTGCTTTAGCTTCGCTAGAAGGGGATTCTAGTAATAGAGTCAATTCTTGAAAGAAAGGGGTCTTTGGTTTCCCAGTCTGAACTAAGGTTTTGTAAACGAGGTTTTAGCTGTACTGTTTACAGGTTGAAAGGATTTATTATACTATATATCTTATAATAAATAATTGGAGTTCTCTCAGCAAGTTAAAGAGCTCGGGTAAGTCAATAATTGTAGCGCTTTGAAGTTGTTTTTAGATTGAGTTATATAGAAAGTCTTTTCAGTTTTTATAGAACCGGAGTATAGGAAATTCTGATGATAAGTAAATGGGTCAAACCGGGAGCACCCTATGGAAGTACTGAATTGGTGATAATCGACATTCGAGGCAGTGTTTTTTGTATTCCCTTTATCTGAGCCATTGCTAGAGGGGGTCTTTTATTAAAAGTCTTTGCTAATTCAGCTCCTTCGTAATTCTAAAGCAGTTAAGCTAAATAAGTAGAGCTCTAAAGTCAAAAAGTGATTCAAATTTATATAGTTATAGTAAAGTCAAAAGTAAAAGGGCTCTAATTAGGATTGGGGAGACTCGACAGGCAAACCCTTGTTTTAGGGGTCTAATTTGAATCCTCTCAAGAAACCCATAAAATTTCCTTGGGTGACTAGATTTTGAAGTATAGTTTTTCGGGATACAATCCATTTCTAAGATAAGTTCGGGGTTTCACCTAAACAGGTTTAAGACAGGAAGAGTTACTGAAGAGATAAGAAATGGGTTTGCAAGAGAAAAAAAAGGGGTATAGGAAATCTTGATAGTAAACGGGTAGGGGAATTACTTAGTATCGAAACTAGAGAGATTTTCTATTCTAGGTATAAACTTCGGCATTCTTTGCTTCAAGCCCCAATCCAAATTACGAGCTTAAACTGGAAAGAGTTAAGTAGTGGCTCCGTTCTGTAGGGCTCCTATATGATATTTTATATTATACATTCGTACAAGAAAAATGCTTTGGAGTGGTAAAAACGAAAGAGAGAGGATAGCTCTAAAATGCCTTACAAGAAGATTTTTTCTTGTTGTCCTAAATGATATTGAAAGTCACTTGTTTCCTAAAAAGGTAGGTATAGAGCTCTTTTTGGGTTAGAGCTCGGATTGATTCTTGAGTAATGGAGTCAAGTATGAAAGTAAGGGATATATGAATTTTCCATAAGCAATCCGTAAGCGAACGCCTTTGTTTGTTTAATAGGCAGAATCCTCGTTTATAAGGTATAAGGGGTTCCAGAGTACAAAGGAAGTTTTCTACTTAAAGTCAAGCTCGAGCTTCCAGTAAGTAATAGAAAAGATCTTGGTTTGACTGGGTTTCCCTGTAGTTTTCAGGTTTAAGGGTTACTCTAAAGCCTGGATCCTCACCCATAAGGTATAGCTAAAAAGACGAATCAGAGGTTCGTGTGCTTTTTACAAGTCTTTTCGGTATATAGATTTCATTAAAACAGTAAAAGGAGGGAGGTATGAACTTAAAGGGGTCAAAAGTCAAACAGAAGTAAAGTTTAGTAAAAGAAAAGTGCCTATTGAAGTTTTCCCCTGGTTGACACTATATTTTTGAAAATCGGGGTTTCGTCTAACCTGTTTTTGATAAAGGAAACGAGAAGTCTACTCTAAACTAACTCGATAATGAAATCTTAGTCTAGGGTTTTAACAAAAAGTAGGAATCGAAGTCAAGAGTCTAAATTTGCTTCTTTACAAGGTACTTAAACTCTAAATAAAAGCTATTCCAGGTATCAAGTTTGGCATTATCTGGTTTCATCTGCGTTCCTTTTCTTTACTTAGGTTTCCTAGGCTTAGTAGGGATAGTAGCAAGAGCTTGACCTAGAATACTCTTTTTGTTTGTTACTTTTCTCCATTATAATGCTTATAACGAATAATGGATTGAAGTGAAGGGTTTATAGGTAAGTAAAATGAAGTTTTACTTACCGGGGATGTATAAACAAGTCAAAAGGAGTTCTAGATCGAAAGGGAAAACTTACTGGATAGGCTAACTCCTGTTCTGTTTTCATGCACGTAAAGAGTCTGACAAGAAGATAAAGAGTTCTTTAGGTTAGCTGCTTCAGTAAACAGGGGAGGTAGAAAGAGTCAGTAGTAGTCAATTCTGGAAAGAAGGGTATAGATGTCCTTTCTAGTCTGAAAGTGTTGTTGGATTCTCACCTTTTTGGGGCTACTGTCTTTCTAGATTCTGGTAAAAGAGCACCGGTGCTAAAGTCTAAAGTAAATAAAGTGAGGTAGGTGAATAAGGAGGGGCAGGTAGTGAGAAAGAGTTTAAGGCTAGTGCTTAGTCTGAAAGGATTTAAGGTTTAGGCGGGTTTGATTTTCTAGTACGAGCTTTTTAGTTTTTTAAAGCAAGGTAGAGAATTTGATTAAAACGGCTAGTAAGTTAAGGGCTAATAAAAAGCAGGTATGTATAAATGCAATCAAAGGTATGGAAATCTAATTTGTACGAGGTAAACAAGAGTCCTCTTTTTCTCTGAGTTTAGTGGATTTCATAATTTCTGAGTCTGCTAAGTTAAAGTAGCCCCATAGAGAAGCAAGGAAATTCAATTGAAAAGAAACGTGGGACTCTATCTAATTAGGTACTGGGAGCTCTTAATCGGTGAACTAAGGATAAAAGGCACTTTAGAAAAACTAGGTTTGTTTGCTAGAATCCCTAAGCCTTTTTCTTTGACTGTAGGAAATTGATTTGAAGGGTTTTTCTTATTTATGCGCATAGGGATAAGATATACCTTACCGAGTAAACGTGAGTTTAGGAGGTCGCTATAGTCTATTAGTTTGATAAGGATAACGCATGAATAAGCGCTACCAACACAAGCTTCTTACTTGACTTACTTCTTAGTTAGATTCTTTCATCGACTTACACTTGTTCGAGTTCTTGTATTTGTTTACTTTACTTGTTTGAGCTATCATACTCTTTACCTCTGTATTAGACACTTATAGTAGTAACAGTAGTAGCAGGAGGCGTAGACCTAGCAGTAGGACAAAAGAGATAGTAGCTGGAGGAGGTAACACAGCAAGAGCTATAACTAACATACCTAATAGGAGTTCCTAGATAGGGGACATCTGCTTTAGGTAAGCTAGTTTATTAGTGAGTTATGTATGTAAGAGAGTTCCATAGTTAGATATTAGTATGGTATATAGTAGATATTTGTTTTTTTATTTATTTGGTTTCATTCTTTGCTTTTGTTTTGTACTTAACTATGGGGTTTCTCAAAGCTGTGTTACACTTCTATGTTATTAGTTACGATTAGCTCGCATGGATTCCTGGGCAAGAGTACCCCTTTGTATTTAGGAAACTCGAGAGCGCTTTTCAAATAAGAAATCCTACAGCCTTGCCCCTGGTAATAACGAACTTATAACAAAATAAGAATTCCCATTACAAGTACAAGTGCTCGTTTTTTTGGAATACAGACAATTAAATTCAATTCAAAAAAAGATTTTGACTCTACAGTCATAGTGTGTTCCCTTAGTCTAGGAGTCTTTTCCAAAAGCGGAAGTTCGCAGCAAGGGATGGCTCTTTCTTAGTAGTACAAATGCAGAGCACTTTGATCCCATTAAAAGCGCAAAGTAGATATCCATTTATACAAAGCCAGGAACTCATTAACTTCGAATAAAACCTTAAAAAGGCTCTTACTTAACTTAAAATTTGTTACATAACATCTGGTATTTCAGGCAATCAAAAGGTTCCGCTAGGTAACTTCTTATCTTATCTTAGAACTACTACTAGGTATTACATTACCCTATTCAAGGTTTTTAATCTTAGAAAATCTAGAAAAGGAGCTTCTCTGATCTGAGAATACGAAGTCTCTGAAACAAAAGAAATACTGCAAACTGCCAAAAAACTAACTCATAGGCTCAGAGCCCTGTCATAAATAGAATTCAATTAAGTTAGCTCATATTCATAATAATGAAAGCTTTTAACTAATATCCGCTTGGATCAGATTAGTATCCCCTATCGTGCATAAAGTTTTAAGCATAGTATATCTGAACTTGCTAAGCAAAATTCCATGTATTTTGTTTATTACCTATTTGTTCTCAGTATACTCTGACTTGATAGATATTCGTGAAAAGCTGCATAAGTAATAGAGTCTAGTCTGGTAATCCCTTTCCATAAAGAATATAGTAAGGTCTAAGGCTTAAACTTAGCAGTCTTTCCATTGACCTACCCCTGTGGCATTTCTAATTCTCTTTAGCGCCTGGTTTGCTTACCAGAGCGGGCATACACTAAATTCTTTCCTATTACAATCAAAATATGCGTCAAAAGAATAGAAATTTCCTAGAATAGCTTTTTTTCCTTTATTAACTTTTTGCGAGAGTCCCGTTACTAAAGCTTATCCCAATGCTACGGATTTCTAATAATGAGGTAATGTAATGAAGAAAACTATTTCAATTTTAATCGTAAATGACACATACTAAACACTACCTGGGTTACGGAAAGAGTTCTAATAAAGAAATGTGTTTGTTCTGTTTTTTTAACAAAACAAATAAGAAAACCAAAAGTATTACTTCTAAAATATAGGGAATTCAGCAACTTAAACAAAGTGAAGCTTATAAAATTTAGATAATATAGTTAGCGCATTATAGGAGCTTAGTATAGTGTATAGTAGATAATTCCTAGCAGTATATTTTCCTTCGAACCCTAGAAATCAACCTTCTCTGTCCCAGTGCAACTCTTGCTGACGGTGTAGCTTAATCTATACTCCAAAAAATGACACTTTTAAGTCTTTGCCAAAGCAAACAGTCATCAATAAAGACTTTAGAACGGATTGCGTACGCGAAGGAATCAGACTCCTTTTCTATCCCCCATTTCTTGTATATAGCAAAGAGCTACTTACAGTATGTAAAAACAAATAAACCCTTGATCCAAGACAAGAAAGCTCCTATATCCTAAAAGTTTTAGGAGGTTTTTTTCTTTATTTATACTTGATAAAAAAGCGAGTACAATAACATCTGGGTAGAGCACGGACCTCATTCATTTCATTATAGTGATACATTTCAAATGAGTATCTAGTATGAAAGATTGCGACTACGAAGTAACCCGACACACTATTAAGGTATAAGGCCCATAAGAAAAGAGAATAAATAACTTAAAGTTGAGGAAGTTTTAGTTTCTATTCTAAGTCCGTGCGTGAATACAAAGCTTTTTATATGTCTTCCCCCCTCTAAATTTGAAGTGAAACCCGCGTAGATTTTTTTAATCTTATATTATGTAAAAGAATTCGAAACCTTTCCTTGTGCCAAAATCATTCCTTAGTAAAAAACAGGACATAGAATAAACTAAAAGAAATTAGAAATCCTTTTGACTATGATTGATTATAGGACTTAAACCTGTGTGCATCCAATTAAATAAGTCACGTGCTACCAAATTTCAAGGAAGTTGGATACTTTAAATTCATATAGGTCCTACTATACCCTGTTTTACTTACTATTTCGAGTTTCAAGAGCATATAAAGTCAAGCTCGATTCAGACTTCTTCTATAGTCTAGATGATTTTAAAGATAATATTCACAAGGATAATGAGATTTGAAATCACCTATGTATTTTCAGGTTTAAGAGGGTGGGTACTGCTTGGTATGTAAATAGGATTGCTTTGCTCTTTCTAAGGGTTGAGAGATAAAGTTCGTTAATTTCTTAGTTTTGGATAAGATAAGATGTTCCTATATTAAATAGAAAGTTATTAAAAAATCTTCTTTAGTAAGTATTATCAAGTAAGGACCCTTGACTTTTTACAAACTTCTTGTACATGGAGCTTGTGCTAATTCTAAGAAAATTGGTAACAAAACAATAAGAGATTGTTTGAGCTTCATAGTCTTATTTCCTTCTTACTGTTGGGGAAAGACTGCATGTGAAATTTACTGACTAGAAAAGAGCTTTACATAGCCCGTCGCGGCTAAGGTCAGGACTTTCTAAATCTTATCTTAATAGTCATTAACATGGGATATCATAAAAAGAGTCTTGCCTTGTACAAAAAAAAAAGAGGGTTTAAACTCGTGAATGTACCCTCAATTTCCGAATGTGTAAGTATAGTATTTCAATGTCATAAAAAAATGAAGCATTCCTAACCAAGATTTGTAATTTATATAAGATAAGCACTCTTTTTACTATAACTTTACTATAACCTAGAATAGAAGCTGCCCTAACTTAATTAAATTAATAAGCTTATAATCCAATTCCCAAAGTATACAAGGGTTAACCTAGTCTTATCAGGAGTGTGTGTACTGATAGTCTGAAGTGAGCCTAAACCCGGGGAAGAGATTTCGTTCCTATTGTAGGAACAGTCTTGTAATCTCTGAGATTTACCCATTTTATATACAAGATTTCTACTTAACCACAAAGTTTTTGAATATAGAATATTCTGCATCTACTTATTAAAAGAACGCGAGATCCTAGTAAAGATTGTGGTACATAGGGGGGAAACACTTATCAATTCCATCGCTTTTAATCTAAAAAAAGGTATCCTGTGAATGAGAATTTGTTTCTAGTTTTACTATATATATATATATTTACCCTGACGTTTTCATTACTAATAAGAAAAATTGGAATTCTTTTTTGGGTATAGCATATTTTTTGTGATGTGAACCCGCGACGTTAGATTAAAAAAAGCCCCATGCCCTTCCAACTGAGCTACGCACCCAACCCAACCCAAATAGGAAGCCCTCTATATAATTTAGATGGTTAAAATTCCTGTAAGAGTCTAAATAAAGGGAAGTAAGTTCTATTTCTTTATGTAATTGTGACGACACCCCTTTTCGGTTTCGAATTTCTTTTCTGGAACTAATGTTAATTCTAGCGATCCCAGTTTATGAGAGATCTAAAACTTGTTTGTTTGTTATATGAGCTTAATATTATACTACACGCACCATTTCTAACCGTGTTTTTTTATGTTAATCAAAAGAAAAGGTGGATCTCCTGTCTAATATAGAAAAAGTCTCCTTAAGCTTAAGAGAGTCCCTTTTAAACTCTCGAGAAACTATGAACTACTGATAAAAATTGAAATAAAATATAGAACAATTTAATTTGTTTTATAGATATTACGATACCACACCACATAATAGACAATCTGTTACGCCATCAATTAGGAAAAAAATTCTACTTAGTTATATTTATATTCCAGGTGTTCCCTTTGAGTAAGTGGGGCTCTCTCTACTTGAGTTGTAACTGGATCTCTATTCTAGACAGGAATAAAAAACTTAAATATTGCAATATATTAAAGCAATGTCTTGTATGAACGTTATCTAGAGAGAAGAGAAACTATCAGTATGAGGTTAGCTACTAGAATTAGAATATACTTGTTTTTTCAAAAAATAAAAAAGGAATCGCTTGGTGAAAGCATAAAGTCACACTCGAAGCGGCTTTTGGCTTATACGAAAGGGACCTTTATTAGAATTAGACTTAGAAAGTATAAAAATACGAGTAAAATAAAACTCATTGGGAAGAAAGCAAGCTAAAAGCTGTGTGAGCTAGGCATAGAGTCAAATTTGTCTTATTGAAGAACGATCAATAGGGGCTCCCCCCCCCTTGTTGTACTTTAACCTTCTAAATCGGGTCGGGAATTCCCAAATCATTTATTACTAAGAAAAGAAGACTTCATCGCAATATTACCTTACCTAAGACAGAGCTCTTTGCGCTTTGAGTTTGTAACCTATACCTACAATACGGATACCCTGCTGCATTAAAATTCAGTATTAAAGAAAATTTGACCTGTATTTTGAAGAGATCCTACACGATTTTTTTGTAATGTCCTTAAACCAATTGGACTTAGTTAGTATAACTAGGTTAAACCCGGACACTTTTCATGAGTCCTTTATTGGAAAGTCTTTAATTAGTAAAAGTCTTTTATTTTCTTTTAATAAAGGGGAGTTCCACTTTGTAGATTTAGAAGCAAAGAAACTTCTATTTTTCTTTTTTAGCACTTAAGTTTTTTTTTACTTTGAAATAGTGGATAAGAGTTAGGAGGGGCTTAGTTCTCAAGAAGGGTAGAAGAAAGAGTAGGACTCATAAATACCGAGCAAGAAGAGAGTAAGGCTCATGAGAAGGGACTGTTAAAGATACGGAGAGTCTAGCTTCTACTTCTAAGAAGAAATTTCTAGGTAGTATTCTGCTAAGTTATGAGTAGGAGTATTAAACAAGTCATTCTTTAAACACCAAAACTAGGGATTCGATTCTTTTGAGAATTAATCTCGGAGTTTCCCTTTAAATTATTATAGCTTCCCTTTTATGATCAAGACAATGTTGTTTGTTAACAATGCTGTTGTATTTTGCCCGCGGTGTAGAATCTAGTCCACTTATTTATAGGTACCTCGTCACAATCTCTTTAGGCATAAACCCTCCTTAATTTATGGATCTTCCTCCTCGAATTGAAATGAAAGGGTATATCTGAATCATACAATATAGACTTAGTTAAACTTGTCATAATCATAAATCCGAAATATTATTTACTTTAGTTATATAACCCTCAGTAAGGACAGACACTTCTTCAGGTTCAGGCTATCTTACTTAAAATTAAAAGGAATTAGCACGTATTTAAAAAATAGGAATGCTTTAATATCAACCAGCAGACCTCAAACGGGAGCTGGGCCCTTTGCAGAAACTGAGTTCACATTCTTTTTTTTGTCATTTCCGTTTTGATAAAATCAAGTATTAACTAAGCAACTTTCGGGAAAAGGTTATTCCGGGAAACAGAAGCTAAGGAATATCCACTAGCTGCCAAGATAAAGTAAGTCCTATATTATATACTATATACAAACTAAAGCGGGAAATCTTTAGGATAAATCTTCCTGCCGATCCCCTTTTATTTAGTTGCTGCAAACCGGTGCTTCGGATACTTCTAAAATAAAAATCGCAAGTTTAATACCAAGTAACAATAAATTATAAAGGCTTCCCAATATTCTATTAAAGAGAGTACCCTACACCCGCTTGAGATACACCACGCCTACCCCTTCAAAGGCAAGACTAGGATCCGGGACTCCTGTATTTTGGGCAACTAACCAAAAGCATTGCATTGTAAGAAAACTAGGCTTATCTACAAGGAAACCCCAGATATGATATTGCTGTTTTGAGGGGTGCCCCTATCCTTGTTATCTAAACTTCCCTTTTGTAAAAAAATAAGTCACTAAAAGGAATTCGAGGGTATTTGGATCTTCCCAACTTTCTGATTAACTAAACTAAATAGGTATACAACACTCTATACGCCACGCCGCTTACTAAGGAAAAAACGAAAAGGGATTACCTTACCATATTCCAAATAAGATACTTAGGGTCGCTAAAATAAAGAGAAAATAGGATTCCCTAGTACAGTCCACTCGATAGAAAACCTGTGACCCATATGGAATTCCTTGTCGAGATAAAGTGCCGAGAACCTGGTATCGATGAAATTGGATAGCCAAACCTAAAGTAAAGGGCTTCATTCCTTGACAAATAAATAGAGGGATTCATTAGTAGGTGTAAAACTCTAGCTATACCATCACCTTCAAAACCAGTTCTAAGTCTTTGTTCTTGGAAAGCGATACCAATCGAATTTTAGCCTGGACTCCTCTCTTTAGCTATTGCTACAATTGTGTACTAATGACAATCTGGAAACTTTCTAATCCTAGGAACTGAGTAATTCCATCAAGATAAATCTAACAGAGAAAGACTTTCTTGCGTCTATGTTGCTGGTATTTAACAATCAATTGCTGGTACTCAACCTTATCAACTTGCTGTCATTCACCATCCTAGCAACAACCATCTCCTAACAGCACTCGCATTAGCAGGGTCCTAAGAGTTACAGGCTTCCAAGATCAACTCCAATCTATATCTATAAGTCCTTTCAGTCGATCAAGAAAGAAAGAGCTCTCAACTGTTCTAACAAGGTGTCAAATTAAAAGTTCATTTTTAGTTAAAAATATTTGACTCATTCAAACTCAATTTTTAGGAAACCCCTGTCCTGTGAGATAACCAACCTCTGCTAAATACCAGTTATAATGAGGAACTCCAAGGAGGAAAGTAGGATTTAAGAGCGTGTACAAAGAAAATTGCGGGGCTCCTGATCCGGTTTAAACTCAGTACTGTTTTGAGAGTTAGAGTCTTTCCTTGCTCGAGACCTCCCGTCCCCTACAAAGAAAGGATACTCTAAATTCTGAGTACCTTGTTTAAGAAATTCGGCTAAGCATTATAAAAAGTAAGTCAAAATAGGGCCGCTTCACTATAGAAAACAGGAATATTCTGTACTAAAAAGTCAAAGCGCTCCCTTCCTGAATCTGTATACTGTAAAGTTTATTACTTATTCTAAGCACCTCCCTTTTTAATAATAAAGGAGATTTTTCTAAAGATCCTACTAATTTTCTTAATGGGGTATAGCTATAGATAGAGTACCCTTAGACTTAAGTCCGCTAATTATTAGCACTACCCGACTCGAAAAAGACAAACCCAAGGTTAAAAGCATAAATTTTAGATCCTTAGAAATGTTGGCACAATTTCAAGAATAAAGAAATCTCTAAGAGTCTGGTAGAACTTGACGAAAAAGACTATACTTTAATATAAATATAGGGGAGTTTTCTATAGAAAAATCGGAATAACACATAATATAGATTAACTTTGAGCCGGCAACCTTTGCTGTATGCTTCGTTGGAACTAGGCAAAATCGCCGAGATTTATATTATAATTATAGACGGAATATATTCTACAGCCCCCACTTATCGACTAAGTTTTTTTATAACTCTGGCAGTTTCCATTTTGGAGCAAGTCCTAAGGGGTATGAATACCTAAAAAGGGTTTTACAAGATAAAGTAAACAAAGCATACGCGGTTAAACGACTTTTCTGCTGGGTAATCCAATTATATGAAGTGTATAGGATTCTGGACTACTATAGTTTCGCTTATTCACGGGGGCTCTAGAAAAAAAAGGAAATATTCTAAGAATGTAATTGGCAGAACTCAAGCTTTGCATGGATTCTTTTTATATCGTGGAAAAACCTTCCTTAATTTGTATAAATGTACAAACAAAAAAGGACTTACAAGAACTTCCTTTGAGGAGTATCCACTACTAAACGAGCCTAATTCACATATGACCTAACACAAAGTAAGTAAAGGGATAGGAATACAATTAGTTTGTTTAATCAAACAGAGAGGTGAAGTGAATCCTGCTTGCTGTGACCGCTGGAAATCCTTTTGATTTGAGCTATAGATTCCCTTATAGTAGCATATGCATGATAGTGTTTTAGCCCCCTCCCATCTAGATTTTTGCCTCTGACACTTTAAAGAAGCTTTTCTTAGATTCCCATACCCATAATAGATTCTAGTAACCCTGGTAACAACAGAATATATACCTGTGGTATGGTAATGGATAGACAAATATGCTAAATGTTTCATTGCTGTAATAAAGTTGAGAGTGCTTTTGTTAATAGCTGCTACAATTATTCCCGATTCTTTCTTTGTTCTATGCCATATGTATGCATGAGCGTCTAGGTCTAGATACTAGACTTTAAACCCTCTTTGGTTTACACGAGTCTCAAATCAAATGCACATCTTTAGCCTAAGAGGTACCCGAATTCCGGATAAAAGAAAAGGCATTCTGGAAAATAATTTCGAGATTTTTATAGGTTTATCCGGATGAATTCCTTTGGGTTTTACACGTTTTTTTACAGAAAGTTCTTTTGAATTCACTAGTAATTTAAGTAATTCCTGTATATTTTAGATGTTGTAGTGTAAGGTGTTTTCTCTATAGTACTATCCGGGATTAACCTCCTAACCAAGGTTGGTTACTCTTGAATAGAGATTCCTTCCTATACTTATAAGGTTCTTACCCTCGTTATCGATAAATACAAAAGGCAAGAGGTATGCACTTTAACTGTTTTAAAGAGTTACTTTAACTACAATAAGCCTCTGGTATTCCTTATAATAGTTGTTCGTGTAAGCCTGTTAGCTGTTAAAGGGGATTTGCTTTCATGTCCTCTTCAGCTTTTGCTTTTATTAGGGATTCTGTTGAGAAATGAAAGTGAAGGAATTCTAAAACTAAAACCATGTGACAAAATGAGGTGTATAATGAAAGTCCTACATATTTTGGGTTAGGTATCCAATTTAAGGGATACCTGAACTTACAGATAAAACAGGTACTTATATGTTAATAGGGCCTTCCTCGGGGTTTAAGTTTTTATTTTAGTTTATAAACGAGAACTGGGTATTGTAGCAACAATTTTCTTGTAAAGGATCCGGTAAAATATCACCAGGACATCTCCTATCAAGCGCTAAAGCTAATGAATTTTCTCCGGTAAAGAAGTCCAACTATCTATTACTAGATACAAGACAATAACTACACTAGCTGCTGGTAGAGTAGAGAGCTCCTTATAATTTAAGGGCCCCATTTTCTTTTTATTTCGGAAAGCTCGCGAATATACCCCTACACTAATATGCTAAATTTTGCGTCGTTTATATATCCTAAAAAAAATTCTAGTTCTCAAAGGAGAAAAAAATCTCGTATAAAATAAGGGCTTTCAATATACTAAATACTAATGTACTACTTTCTGGGCAGTCCAAAAACCCTAACTGGGTATAACAAGATAAATAAATGTGTTCCGCCCTCTAAACTTTTACTTATCTTTGATAAATATTATATAGCGTATATCCCTGTAATATAGAGTATTTAGGAGATTCACAAGCCCTTTACTGGACGACTTAATGGATCCCACTGAGATAGGGGAATCCCCGGGCGAAGGTCTTGGTAGACTTGTTTGCAACCCAGGAAACTATAAAAAAATAGGATTACAATTAAAATATGTGTTTACTGCTGATCCTGGAAGCAAAGCAAACCTAAACCCTTTAAAGAACTATTTAGAGCATTTCACTTTACAATATTCGTGATAACAAAACTGTTACTCTTCTAAGGGGGGACTGGGATAACTTTAATTAGTTTAGTTTCTCGATAGATATCGACGTAATCTAAGAAAATCAATAAACGGATGGGTGCTAATAATAAATAGACTAAGAAGGTCTTTTTAGTTTGCTAAATCCGTGTAAAATATCTAGCTAGGCAAGTATAAGTTCGAGTTTCAATTAAAGTCAAACAAATTGTGTATAAAGTCTTGTGTTTAAGCTAACGGAGCACACGAAGCCGCTAGTTTGTACTGAATAGAAAGGGGGCGCCTTGTCTTATTTTAATTTGCAATTCTTAACATCGGGAGTAACTGGGTTTTTAGTTAAGCATTTCCTTCAGAGGATTTTAGTACCTTTTATTTTATGTATTTAATGAAGACTCTGCTGTATAAACTTTCCTTGAAAAAACAAACCTTATTCCATGCTATACACTAAGAACTTGTAGCTCTAGCTAGAATCCCTGGATGTGGGTTGTTTTTCAGTAATCTCATGCATATGTTAGGTATCCAGAGTATTCTATTTAAAGCTAAAGCGAAGAATCAAGAGCATGGATGGCGCAAGTTCGAAGCCTGTTATTAGAATTAAACCCCGGCTAAAGATCTTAACTAGGACTTTTGGAAAAGAGAGGCTTTTACAGAATCTATTCAAATTGACTATCTAGTATCTTGGCTAATAAGTGAAATTCTCCCGCGCCAATACAATGTATGAGTTTGTATCTTGATTTCATTCAGAAAATTAGTGCTGCAGTGAAATAAATTTTGAGTTGTCGGTATTTGGGCACACCTTGTAACATGCTAGGATCCTTAATTGCTATATTCCCTTTTTACTTTGAACTGTAAAAGCAAACCAAGACACCTAATATACCAGACCAGAATTAAGAGAGACCCATCCTTGTATTTGTTATTTGTTCCCTTTCTTTATCTACTTATTATATTAGATAAAAATTTCTGCCTATTATTTTATTGTGCATGTACAGTTTTTTCTGATCTGAAATGTAATTAATTGGGTTCCCTACCCTATTAAATTAAATGAAATGTAAAGCGGAGTGCCTTCCCTTTCAATTTCTTATATTTGATACCTGGTCTCTGGTCTTTTTTAGAGTAGAGCTACTTTTCATAAATTTCTTTATGACCGGCTTTTGTAGAATTACCTCTAATCTAAGAGGATTTTACAGGGTCCTTGTATTGTAGTGCAGTTATACTTTCAGGAAATGAATTGAAGCATACTTTTGTTTGAAAGAAGCCTCTTGTTAAGTTAAGTCTATAAAATCAGAATAATCTGGCACTTTTAACTGTGCATCTACAGGGCTCCAGTGTTACCAAAAATTAGAAAGGGTACCCTCCTAAGTACTAAACTATATGGTTATTCCCTAAAACTCTCGTCAAAAAACAGGCCTAAACAAAAGTAGTTTACAGCAAAAGGCTTATAATAATTATATAAATATGGGAGCCCCTCCTAACTAAATTACCTACATAGAATCAAAAGTACATATAAAGACCTCGTCATTTTTCTCTTAGGATACACTCCCCGGGCCCCCCCTTTGTTATAAAAAAAAGTATCTCCGGGATACCCTATCTATATATCGCTAAATACTTCAGGCTCTACCCTGTTAAAGGAATTCCGGGTATTTATTAAGCAAATCAAATAACCTTGCTTTTGCGCGTTACTGAGAGTGATGCCTGAGCCTGAGTTTTGCCCTGTAAAAAAATCCTTAGGCCTTGCTACTTTAGTTTTCTTTTGGCAAATAAAAAAAATTGAACAAGAAGCTCTGTAAGCTAGCAAAGTGCTTTTCCCATCATTACATTAGGATTAAAATCTCGAGTAAACTATATCCCTTTATAGGAGCACTTTAGGATACCCTTTAATCTAGAATATTAGTTACGTCCTTTTTAACACGAACTAAAGAGTTAAGAAAATAAAGCAATATCCGGATTAGAGCACTTGTGTCCCTATAGAAAAGCATCCCTATGCGTCGAGATTCCTAATAGAAATAAAATGAGCCGTCCTACCTATAGGAATTATAAAAAACCTTATATAGTTGTGTATCCGGTTTTAGCCGTAACTACCGCAACTCTATATTTGTGTACAGAATCCGACCTTCTCTTATATAGAAATAGATTTTACATGCAAAAAAAAGGATAGTATATAGATTTCTTTTGATTATAGTAGTACGCAACCACCCCTTGTAAGTCTTGTTCTCTACTCAGGTTCTCTATTTGAAAGCATGTTTCACAGTACTATTATTACAAAATATCTTTAGCTTTAGATAGAATTCTGCATTGACAAGTCAATTTTTCTCGACACAGTCTAAGTGTTCTTTAAATCCTTGTTTCCGGCGAGTAGCTCTTAGTCGTTTTTTGTTTAGGTCCCTTAACTTCTTGTTAGTGCTTTGCTGCTTGGATCTAAAAAGAGTAACATATGTATATGTATCTACTTACAGTTCTTTTGCCACTATTAGGAAGTTCGGTTGTAGGTTTGTTTGGAATCACAAGAGCATGTTGGGAATAAGGAAGAGGTCTCTATCTCGGGCTCGGGATCCCTTAGAGTTCGCATTCTTTATATACGCCCTGTTTATCCTTATCAGCCGTTTCCTTTGAATAAGTATAAGTGCCTTTTTTGTGAAATTCTTTACCTCTTTTGTCGAGTAGTAGCACTTCCTTATATACAATGAGGCAATCCTGTTATGAAAAGCTTTTCGTAGGTCAGTCAAGGAGATACCAGAACATAGTATAACCCTTTGATTTTATACCAAGAAAAGAAAAGCTTAAGGCCACAAGAGTTAGATCGGTTCCTAATAGGACAAACCCCAGTTCTGAAAAGTCAACTCCATGTTATAAGAAAGATAATTTTTATTTTACCGCACAAAAGCTTTTAGTTTTCAAAAAAAACTGACTAGTCACTACCCGTGCTCTATGTATAATAAATAAGTGTGCTCAGATTCCTACTTAACCGAAAAGTAAAGAAAAGGAAAAAATGTAACATTTTATTTTACTGAAGTGATTTCGTTTCTGGATCAGGAGTCCCGCCTTAACGTCTTAGTTTTCCGCAAGAATTCAGGGCTTTACTATAAAATGAATCATATAAAGTTATCCAGACGGGGCTCCTCTTATTTTTTATAGAAACTCGTGTGTTAAGGGCTAAAAGTCTTTCTTATATTTAGTACTGGAATAGAAAAATTATCACCTTTTACTTTTGAAACGGGTTAAATATACCTCAAATTATAAGATTAAAAACGTCCCCCGTTTCCCAAATTTCTTTGTTTAATACTTTAGCTTTCTTTGCTTTGTATACGCCACGCGGGAGGACAAGAAAGTCATATTCTTAAAAGTACGAATCCATAAATCGCTTATAACAAGACGTACTTAAGAAAGAAGTATTTACTTTTATATAAAAAAGGTAACCCTGGTAATTGAAAGGAAAGTCGAGTTTAAAATATTCTAGTAACTAATAAAGAGGGCCCCGTTGCACTAAATAAAGTGTTGCAGATAAGCTTTCTTCCTTGTGTTTTCATTATATTCTCAAAAATAAGGGGAAGGTCTTTTATATTTGGATTATCGTAATATTGAACTTACTCTATTAAAAGAGCTAGTCAGAAAAGCGATCCTTAATATGTAGTATTTTCTTATACTAAGTTGTGCTGCTCTGTTAAAATAAAACCTCTTGCTCCAACTAAGAATTCCTTTTAGGGAAGTCCGATACGATATCTATGTTTCAAAGGAGCTTAACTTCGGAATCTAGATGTTAGTTTAGTGCTTGTGAATAAACCAAATTCTAACTATCTCTTTATTATTTGAAAATTACCTCGATTTTAATACACAAGGGTAATGAATAGCTGGAATCGGCTAGATAAGAATCCTAATAAAGTAAGGAAATGAACTTAGGTACTTACGGGCAAGATAATAATGGGTGTTTCTGTAAAGCACTTGGAAACTAAGAAGAGGATAGGTGCTAAAGGATCCTGAGAGTCCGAATAAAGCTAGGAAAGAAATATGTGTTTCAATGGTGGGAAGGTAATAAAGCTAAGGGGGGGGGGGATGGTAAGAACACAAAGATAAGCTACTCACTCAAACCTAGATAGCCTGTATCTCTAAAAGAAACCTTCTGCACTATAGACTCTAGACTAACGTTAGCTCCAATTCCTCGCAGCTGAACTAACTGACACATGCAACCAAAGAAGGTAAGAATACAAAGAAAAAAAAAAGGTAAGAGCCGAAAAGGGTACTTAATAACCGGAATCCTATAAAGCTAGGAAACTCTCGAAGAGGAAATGAATTAGAACTAGGAAAAGGGTCTTAAAGAGCCATAATCAGAATAAAAGCAAGGTAGTGAACATCTGACAAGAGAATGGTTCTGAACTTAAAGAACTAAAGCTAGAGATACGAAAGGTAAGAATAAGGCAAGTAAATGTCAAACTAACAGACTCCTGAACTTCTAAAGAAAGAAACAAGTAACCTGAACTGCTAACCTATATGCTAAACTGGAAACTCACACTAACAGAAAACCTGACTATAACTTCTACAGCTGAACTAACTTCTATCCTGTATTTCTAAAGGGATAATGTCACAAACCTGAGACTCTAACTTCCGAACTCTAAACCCTCACTTCGAACCAAAGACTTTTGATTCCAATTTCACAGTTCTAACCAAACTTAGTGTACTCTCAAGCTCCTACTAATACTATAGAGAATGTATAGCAAATGATGGTTAGATTTTGAACTACTCTATCTAAGCGATTCTATTACTTATTTATTTGAAGCCAATTTAGAATCTACTTTCAACAAAGGAAATAGATTCTGTACCAGCTATCCCAAAGAAATAGTTAGAAAAGATAGTTTGTATTTTGATATCTTCACCGGCTTATTAGCTTGCTTTAGCTACAACAAAGAATACAAACCCTGAGAAAGAAAGAGAATCTGTCTTTACTGTCAATGTAAGTCTGCTTTCCATTAAAGAAATCTGGTTTCCATTAACAACGGATGAAATAAGTCCGTTTAGAAGCTATATAATCCATTTATATGTCAAAGCTAACCCCAGATTCTTTCTAATGTCTAATGGAAGACACCCAATCCTTCTCAAATACAGAGGTGCTAGGACAAATAGTGCTACCACCCAAAGACTAAAAGACTACAGCTTTCAAAGACTAATAGACTGACTTTGCTGTTGAAAGTAACCTAGAATACGAATCCCAAGGACTTAATAATAATATCTAACTAAATAAACGAAATATCTAAATAAGAGTAGGATCCTGCTTAATTACCCGGAACTATAAAGTCAATATTATACCCTGGAAACGTAGAAACTATCTATCTATCCAAAGCAAAGGTACATTGTATTAGATTACGGATACTGAAGAAATACTGGAAAGCACTTGAACCACAAACAGGTCCCTCGAGGAAAATAGAGCCAGCCAATGACAATGAACTACCATTAACGGCTAGGGATACAGGAAATGCACTTCCAAGAAAATAGGTACCCTGTGGAAAAGAGAGTCTAGCTTGTTCATTAAACCATTTCCTAAAGCTACATGAATAAGGGACGTGAATATCTTAGAGTCCCTCTAATTCCATGGGTGATTTAGACTGAGCTGGTATCGGTTATGAACAGAATCCCTAAAGACTAATAGACTACTGCTAGCTTGTGACTGTATCTACCGAGTTATGAACGGATTCCCTAAACCTGAAATGGAAAATCCCTAAAGTTGAACTGATTCTGACAGATTCCATAAGATTCATTCCTACTAATTCCAACTGATTCCCTAAGTTTTATAAAATCCTATCAAAATAATTCCAATCCCAAGGTCTGATAGACTACAGCCTTTCAATGACAAATAGACTATGTACTCCTGCGGGTTATGATAGAACAGCCTGCCCTTGTTATGAACTGAATTCCAACTAATTCCTAAACGAAAATAATCCCATCCCAAATGAAATACTCCTGATCGGTCGAATACACCCTTTCCATTGAATTTTCTTTTTTTTACATAATCTCTTCTATTAACCTTTTCGATTTTTACCATTTTTCAATTTGGGAGAGGATACCTTTGAATTTGGCTGAGCAGTATCCGTTTGAATGCTTTGAGTACAAGGAACACCCTTAACGTTCAGCTCGGGCTACAGCTCTCTTCTGCTGCAACAAAGGATATAGGTCTCATAGAAATACCTGTTAATCCCTGCGAAATATCCTGGTCAATCCCAAGCTAATAGTTAATAAGGATGCTGCTAGGAGCTAAATGCCAACTCTCAAATACTTTCCTCTTTCTTAAATTTTTTGTTGTATTTTTTGCCTTTTAAAAAACTCAAAACAACTGATTAGGGGATTAGAAATTCATAATACACCTATCCTATAAAGTATAACGTAAGTATAAGGACAACTCTGACAAAAGGCTTCCTAGTGCCCTTACTTGTAATGAAAATGAAAGAAGTGAAACTGCAAAGAACTAGAATATCTAGTATCACTCTGAGGATTTAGGCCCCCCTGAAGCCCTCTCAGTAAGGCCGGTACATAAAAGTCAAGCATGCTAAATGAAGTTACCGGGCCTCGTGTCTCAATATATTAAGGCGTTGTCTCTGAACTGCGAAGCTCGCTTAGCTATTTTAAGAATAAGTCGTAGTAACCTAACTTGGACTTGTTAATTTAATGAGAAACCCCTGAGGGTCTAGGCAACTAAGGGAAAATCGTCTGTTTGAAAATAAAACTATAGGCGGGGATAACAAAATAGACTTATAACCTGCAAGAGTTAATGCTATTAAGTGAAGAAACTTTTTTTTATACTACTATCTTATCTTAAAAGAGGGTTAGTAGACGGCTCCCTTTTAGTTTTTTTAGTTATATCTAATATTCTTTAGGACCTTTCAGTGGTGGGTGTTTATACTCTATTCAAGCTAGTATATTACTTAGACGAAAACCCAAGACAGGATACTTCAATGAAAAGGTTTAGTAGTGCTTTTGCTTTCCTGTTATAATAAAATAGAAAAGTGTAGAGGAATTCTTCCAGCTATGGATCTAAACTAAAGGGATAAATTAATATCGGTTCAAGTCGCATAGTTCAATTCTAGTCAAATGGAGTGAAATATCCTCTCGTATTTGAGTTCCAAGATCCTATACTTCGTATTACAAAGAAGTCTCTAAATTAGCAACTTCATTTCACTGCCTGACTCTATCCCTTAGCAGAAAATGAAAGTAGTATTGACCAATGCTACCGTATTACTAAGTTAGAAATGAGGTTTCGATTCAAGTATTCACTTAGTTAGAAGAATTCCGTTATCCCAAGAAATCCCCGCCTCCAGCCTCCTGAAATTCCTTCTATAGCACCCGTAACTCCCAAAGGACCTTACCCCTGACAAAGACTCCCTCCTTTCTAAAGCATTTATCTGTTAGAGCACTTTAGATTTGGATCAGAAATCAAGAGTTCAAATCCCGCTCTCTTACTATAATGAAATCTTGTTCAAATGGTACGGATCTATATAACTAAACACCTACGGGGTTCGTGGAATCGCTTAGATAGAAAGATTTATGCCTCTAGGTAAGAACAAATTGTTATATTTTAAGATATTGAAATATTTTCAAGGGCTCTCTGAACATGTATAAGTACCTACCCGTTTGCAGAGATTCCGGGGTTCCATTCCGTTGGATAGGTCTAGTAACTTTTTTTTTAATAACAAGTATAGTCTAGGATCGATCCTTAGGTTTTAGAATTGCATCTTTATATAGAGAGGGGTCCTATTATATAATAACTAAGGAAATTAAGATATTGGCTTGTACTTTAATTTCTTTCTGGATTACTATCAAAACTCTAAAGGGTAAAAAACCTGAGATGAGAGTTGGTGATGTTAATCGTCGGAAAGTACTCTAATTTTTTCTATTACAATTCTTTTCTTTAAGTGGTTTTTTTCTTCAATTCAAGAATAAGATACAAAACTAAGGGAAATAGGCTATACCAGTAGGCTCGTAGCTGGTGACTGAGAATTCTTCACGTGAAGGGTATACCTTAAAAAATCAAAATCCAGTTTATATCTCGTTTTTTCACACCATCAGGAAAAAGAGGAGGCCCGTCCGTAGTATTACCGGGATTTTGAGCACCAAATTCTCTTCCCCTTTTCTTTTAACGTGTTACTAATCGATAATTAAAAAGAGATATTATATATTTGCATTTTTTCTTAATTTTAGAATCAATCAAGTTTGGAAAAAAAGCTTAAGGTCTGCGGGTCTACGTCAATTTTTTTCATTAGTTCCCTTTATCCTGTTCAAGTTCAATGTTTGCTAACTATGTATTATGGCGCTAAAATAGATATCAGTCCTATTTTGGGTACAAAAAATTCCCCGTCTAAACGGGAGATCGATATAAAAAGAGTCAAACTTTTGCATAAAGAGCCTCTAATACAGTAAAATGCTTAATATTTAACCGATATCCAAGACTCAAAAGGGTCCCCCTAATTACTTTCAATTTTATTTCTGTATTATCGTGAACGAACTAAGCCCCGTAAATTGGGAGGATTCCTGCTCAATGAAGTTGTCTATGTTATATTTTTCCTATGTTATATTCTTCTATTTATAGTTTTATCCATAGGATTTATATCCTTTTCAAAAAATCCCAAGTAAACTGTTTAAATGAAATCCTCGGTAACGATAAGGGTTTTTTTTAATTAAGACATTTTATGCAATAACCATAGGTAAGGTAGGTAACTGTAAGATATCTTAGTTTGGTATAAAGCAACTTATAGTCTTAGGGTCTGCGGTTCAAATACACTTAAAGTAAAGGGGTTTTTAGAAATGCAGTTACAAATTGAACTAGGAGTTTAAAAAAATACTGATCTCAGAAAGTTTAGAATGGAATGGAGGGGTTTCTCTTATAAAAGACAGCGTTAAAGGAAATTGGTTGTTTTGTGAGCTAAATGTATCCCCCATTAAAATAAAAGGTACCTAAACTCTCGAACATTTTAGACAGTAACTTTAAGTATTCTAATTTGTATTCATAATTCTTTAACCTATTTTTTTGAAAGTCTTTACTGAA
The DNA here is from genome assembly GCA_036897525.1 of Pelargonium x hortorum. Taxonomy (NCBI): domain Eukaryota; kingdom Viridiplantae; phylum Streptophyta; class Magnoliopsida; order Geraniales; family Geraniaceae; genus Pelargonium; species Pelargonium x hortorum. The sequence goes on from JAYMTJ010000027.1 coordinate 46,944, forward strand.
AAATGAAAGGGGGTTTCTATCTAATGGTACTTTTTTTTATCCAGGTATCCTGGAACTTATTAAATCGTAGGTCCGTAAGTAACTGTTTAAGTAAGGAGTCTACCGGTTTTTTGTGTTCAAAGGCTTCAGGAATTTGAAAGGTTTCAGAACAAGCTTTTGCTTTCAAGGTTTTCCTTTAGGTTTTTATAGATTCCGGTTTTTTCAGGTCTTATAGTGTAAGTATGTTCTTTCATTATACAATATCTTGTTCTAATGGGATAGTAAGGACATAAACTGATTCTCTAACGGATTTTCTTGCTTTGAGAGTATATTCCCTTATTTATTACCTTGGCGTTAGGAACTAGAGGTTCGGTACCTGATAAGAAGTGAATATACTGTAGAAGATAGTTATTGCAGCTTTCCTTAGACCTGCCAATCTATCAACGGGATAAGGTGTATTACACAGAAGTATACCTTTCTAGATTCTATTTGTTAAGGGCTCTTCCTTAGTACTGAACACCGGTATAAGCTGGTACATTAAACTGATTCTAGTCTAACTCTAACTAGTCTAAGAAGGAACTTTCCGATCTAAGTGACAGTGCTAAAAGCTTAAATGTATTCTTTGTTATAACCAATCTCAATTTACTAATCCTAATCAATTTAGGTCTTTTACTTCTTGTACTTGAGAACCCTACAAATCCACGAATTCTTCTTAACTAGGAATCCTCCAGCCTAATATAATGAATAGAATGTACTTTAGAAACCCACCTATAAGAGAAAGAAATCCTCACTTACTTTTGCTAACATTTGTTCAATCGGGTAAACTAAACTAAAACAAGAGCTATGAAGAAGACCATAACTAGATCTCGAATAAGGTCCGCGGGACTTCCAGAATTTATTTGAGTAAGGATACTCTTGTGCTGGGAAATGTCCTTAACTGTGGGTTTTAAAGAATCTTAATGGGAAAGAATTCTATGTAAGTACTGTACTATACTGACTGGGGCTTTGGTATTGCTAAAGCGCCTGTAAGTAGGAAGCAGAGTACGTTTTCCTTGAAAAGAACAGACTGCCTTATATTTAGAAATTAGGTCCTGTGCAATTCCCTTGCAGGGATTTTTTTTTAAGTTAAAGATGCAAGCTCCCGGGTTATGGTAAAAAAAACTCCTAACTATCCAGATAAGTTTTAACGGGTTATAGGTTTTATCCAGGTCAATCAAAAAAAAAGGAATGCCTCTTAACTTGACAAGATTTACTGTACCCCTATAATTTGAGCATACCGATGGCTTAGAGAAGCACCCTGCCTAACACAAAACTTTTAGTTTACATATTTTAAAATAAGGGCCCTTTATATAGTGCCGCTTGGATTATTATCCGTAGAGGTGAAACTTCCGGATTGTGCATCTTACTTGTTTTCTTATTTCCTTTCTTTTTGTTTGAACTGGGAGCTCCTTTATATATAGATATAGTTATAGCAAAAACCTGCGCGGCATATAAATGTGAGCTCTTTTTGCTTTTTAATACTTGGATAGTCTAAAGGACTCAAAGTCACTTTCCTGGTAAAGTGGGCACTTAACTTAATGAATCAAGTCTAACTTTAGGCCCGAGTATCCCCTCTTTATTTCATTTAATAGGGGATTTTTAGCTTATTCCGACTAATTAATGTCATTTTTTTTTTCTTTTTAAAGCAATAAGTTATAAACTTAAGATTAACCCCCTTTGGCCTTTACTTTAATTTAAAAAGCCGCAGACTTTCTTAAGAAGTAATCCACAACCCCTCTAAATCTAAGTATTAATATTTTTTTTGTTCGTAGGAAAGTAAATCCAGAGAGCCTTCTCTACAACTCTTTAGTTTAAGTCCTTAGCATATATCTACTGAATTAAGTATTAGGATAGGAGATTCAAACCCTTATAATTAGCTTTATAAACATTGAGTGAGAGAGTAGGGCCTGTAGTCAAAGATAAAAGGGAATTGTAACTTGCAAGTTAGTTTATACAGCAAACTATCATAAATTGACTAAATGTCCACGCGAGAGGTTCTTAAATATGCATTTTAATACACGAAAGGCCTTGTAGCTGGCTAGGAATTCCTTATATTCTATTTTAAGTACTGCTGTTAGCACTTCTAAAGTCTCACTTGACATTATTAGAGTCAGAAAAACCCCTTTAACTTAAAAAAGTATAACCTTGTATTATTATCAATTAAGCGATTCCCTGAGCCTTTATAGTGACCTCAACTAAGTTATAATAAGGTCTAATACTTTGACTTTGACTAGATCTTAACTTGTAGGATTGGCCGTAAATCCAAATATTTGGGGGTAAGGTAACCCGTGATACTTTTAAACCTAAAAACCGTTAGAGGTTTAGAGCTAAAGTAAGATTAAACCAAATAGGAGTACAGACGGAGGCCCACATCATATAGCATGTTTGAGCAAGCCCCTTTTGGCTACTAGTAGTTAAACAACGTAAGTGAGTTTTATGGAAATACCCCGGTAGGGGGTTGCCTTTAACCAGATCTTGGAAAGGCTTTGAAATAACAAATATAAGTAGGCGCTTAGATTATTAACAGAAATTTATAAAAAACTAAAGCGAATTCTCGGAAAGGAGGAAAACCCTTTTATAAGGATTCCTAGATTACGTTGGATTGTGTGGGTTATTTTTCAAGCCGAAAAGGACTTCTAGTTAAACAGCCCTTATTTCTGGATCTCTGGAATATGAAATAGCGTCCAATTTAGTCTATTGTAAGCCCGCGAAACAGGTATAAGCATTGCATAAAATTGTATACTATCCTTTTCTTCTTGCATACCTTACTTATCGGAGTGCTTGAGGCAGTAGTATTTTTACTTTCATGGGTGTCCTAAATTTTAACGCATAACTATTCAAAAGACTTTACACAGGGGTCTCCTAGTGACGTAGAGTTTTCCCTCACGAAATCTGTTTTACACTAAAGTGCGAGCTAACTACTATATCTATTCCCAATTAGATTAGAAAACTTGTTACAATCTATATATACTCTCTACTACTACTACTACATCCCCTATCTTTGGTTTAGCTACCGCCCTTATACCATACCAGGGATACTATTTCAGTCCAAAGATACAAAATACAAAAAAATCCCGGATTAGAAAAAACGGAAAACTTTTTGGCATATTATTTATAGTATTTCTGATTACTAAACTCTCAGAATTGAAATGAAAGCCGCGTAAAGCTACTCTTGAAATTAAGAACTTCCTGCCTTGAAAACTTTTTACCGGTCCCCTAAAACCAATAGAAGGGCTTACTCATTTTTGGACTCTAAACGAAATACTAGAAAACAGAAGATATACATTCTCGGACTAGAAAAGAAATAGTATAAACTGGGTTAGATTCTCGGGAACTAAAGCTTTCAAGTATAATTTCCACAGGACATCAGAAATATGAAATATAGGCTATTTTTAAGGTACTGATTCGTATTGAAACAAAAAGGAGCTGTTGTACTTACCTATCCCTACAAAAGACTAAAACTCTTGTTCTAGCATATTTTATTCTATATTGATTAAAGAAAACAAATAGAATACGCACTTTCAATAAAGGAAACCGGATACCTTTATCTTTCTTTTATCCCCAAGAATTTCTGAGGGTCTTCGTGATTTTCGGAGTAAGAAAAAACCGGTTTAGTCTTGACTTCATTTCCCTTTACTTTTATGTAAGCCCTGGCTAAGCTACCCTACCCATCGTAAAAATAATGTCAGATTAACTTGAAGCTCGTCATTAATGTTAGTTGTGAATCTAGGGTATGTGGACAGATACCCCCTAAAAACTCCTTTAATTAATAATTAACATTAGATTTGATACGAGCCTAAATAAGCAAAAGCCTTACCCCTAGTAAGACCCTCTATATTCACTATATAGAGCATTGATACTAATACAAGCTACGCTTTTATGGATTAATCTATCTTCAGATTTTAACCAACTTTCTTTTGCTTGCGAATTCCACAGTACTTATAGGAGGATCTTATACTCAAAACGGGGATTGAAAACCAATATAACTACTTGCTGTACTATATCGCAATAAATCAAAGAAGAAGAGCCCATCATACATAAAGATTACTTACTCCTTACTTGAGAATGAGAAGGAGAAAAGGTGGAAAGTGAAATTGAGCAAAAAGAAGTTATAGATAAAATGACTAGTTACATTATTCATTTTTTATTGTATTTTCGGACAAAAAAGGAATATAGCTTAGCTTACAAAAGCTGATGAATTGATAAGTCATTCAACAGGATTCTCAGTAGTTGTTAATTGGGGGGAAGCCCGAGTTGTATGGTATGAGGCCTTTCCCCTGCCCAAGCGTAGTGTAGTGCAAATAAGATTTGAACCCTTACCCTTAGTACTCACCTTTCATTTAAATAGCATAAGGATGCTTTTCATTCTATTCTAATTAGGATGAATCTAACAAAATACCCTTTTTCATGACATTCATTACATTTTTATTAATCCAGAGGCTTATTCTAAGACTAGAAGTTATCCCATACGATGTGCTATTCCAGAAGAAACTCGAGGGTTCCCAATCGATAGCCAAGATCTAGTTCATTTTCGGGTAGAACTAATTATGTAAGAGATTGCTTATGTTTCTTATAAATTAATTTAAAAGCATTCGTTAGGCTTATCCATACATCTCTCTCATTTTAACTAACTCTGTCTACGGTTTTCCGGTTACCCCAGCAGAGATAGCTTCAGGACTTGCTTCTCGCGAAGGATGCCTGTGTCTCGCTATATCCATAAATCAAGGAGAGTCCTTTTTCTACAAAAAAGTTAACGTTTCCCTGCGTTATTCAGTAACTAAAATGAAAAATGTTACTATATTTTTTCAGAAAACCGTCGAGGCTTCTTAGGGGAGCTCCCGGATTTTGAAAGTTTTATCGCAGACATTAGAAATTAAAGTTATACTTTTTTTTATAGCATCCAGGTAAACAGATATCTACGTATACAAGCACTCAAGTAATGGACACTAAACCTATGACTTAACTGACACAATTGGAGATACATTTATGGGATTAACTGAACAAATTAGTTTCAATACACAAAAATCATTAAAAAGTAAAACCTACAAGAAAGAATAATAGCGATTCCCTCCGTCAAGAAAAGTCAAACAAGGAGCCAACAGAGTTTCTCTAGAGGTAGGGCAAGACTTAGAATAGCCTCCTTTTCGATGGGAATTCGCCGGTCCTAAATCCAACCCCAAGCTGCTAGTTAAAGAACTTGTAAGTTTACTCTATACTATGTATGGCTATAAGTATACGAAAATAAGATCCCGAATCAATCTAGCTCTCGTCGTTTCAGAATAGAATCACAGTAGAGATTTTTTAGGTTATAATATATATAGAGACGCTCCTTTAGGGGTCTAAAGGGACTTCGCTAAAGGTTACTTTTATCAGTAGCAACTTCGAAGTATTCTATATACAAGTATACACTCCTAAAGTACCTTATGTTTTTATTAATCTGGACTTCTTTCTTGCTTGCTTTAATAATTTCCTTGACACAGAAACCTAGAAACCGCAAGACTAAAGCAAAAAGGAACCTAGGATTGAAACTAACCCCCTTTATCTAAATCTGAAAAAAAAACTAAATCTAATTTTAGAAACCCCCGAACTCCTAATCTTATAGCACGGGCTTTTAGTGGGCACCCTTTAAATTATAGAAAAACACTCTTTTACCGGTGTGACCCAACCCAGATCAGATCCCATACAATTAGACAATAAATACTAGAATAGAACCTCCTCTTTTATATTATAAGCTTCCCTGGGAAAAAAACGACTTCACAATGTTACAAGTATACTTTTCAAAAACCTTCATTTACATACTTACTATCGAAATATAGATATATTACCTGAGCCTGTTTCTCTTTATTTCTCGGATCGAAGGATAAAGATACAAAATTCTTGCGCATCCTTATAAACCATTCCTAATAGTAATCTATGTCAACTCAAAAATAGGCAACATTTTTAGGATTTGCTCTTAAATTAAATTAACAGCAGATTAAAAAAAAGAAGGGGTTCCAAAGCACGAGTTTAACTTCTAACATTCTTGAGAGAGCACACTCAACTACTCAAACTTATACTATAAACGTCCCTACTAACCATTATCATGTCCTAAGCTCCCCAGGAAAGTCTCCTTACAAGGGTTTTCATCTAGTCCCTTTATAATAATCAAATACACATTTTTCAGTTTCTTATTCTTATTAGGGAGAGTAGAGTACTCTAAAAGAAATTTCTATTAGGAAAATTTCCAGTATAAAGGATTTTATTACCCGTTTAGTTTCCCGTTTAGTTTGACATAGAAATTAGGATATACCCCGGGACCAAAGCTCTTGCTTGACATTGACACTATTGATATAAAGAAAGTTTCTCTAGCTTACCTAATATAGGCGGTAGTAACTCTCTTTCATTATCGAAGTGATTCCGAGTTTAGTTACAGTCAAAAGATAACCTTGTATAGGAGAAGCTTCATTAGAAGGAAGGGTTTGGTCCCGTGTTTTGCCTGTTCTTTAGAGGGGAGTTATAAGGCTAAATAAAGGAATTTCTGGTAAGTAAATGAAAGCTTCTTTTCTTGTTTGAGCGGGTATTTCAGCATTAAAACTAGATAGAATTTGGAAAGCCTGCCTACTCTGTTGTAACCAGTTTTTGGATTGAAGGCAAAGAACCGATTCTAAACTTGGAAGGATAGAATACAGAGAATAGAGAATCTTAATTTGTATTAGTTCTCATTCTTTGTACTTGTAAGCTTGTCAATGACTGTCGGTAAATCTTAGGGCAAAGGTTTCAATATCTTGTTCTAAGACCTCAGTCGAAACTAGAATATCCACACTTGTACTACAAATTCTAAAGTACCTAACTAATTATGGTTTATTCTTAAGCCGGCCTAACTCTAAGAACAACTTGAAAGCCTGCTATCCAAGTCCTTTCTAAGAAGGAACATTAACTATCTATAATAGAATACTAATAGACTATAACTAACTGCCTGTAGAATAGAAGGACTAATATGATACGGTCAGACAACTCCTGAGATAAGTAGTACAGACAGCAACAAGAAGCTCTACTCTATAAGAAAGAGTAAGTCCCATAAGAAAGTTCAGGCTGGTAAGATCGAGAAGGAAGCTATTTCTTTTATATAGCTAACAAAGTGATACAGGATAAGAGAGTAAGAAACAGGGTACCGCTCTGGAGAAAAAAGTAGAGCTTAAAAACTCAAAATATTGAGGAAAAGTTTCCAAAAAAATATTTACAAGAGAAAAAGTCTTTTCCTCAGTTCCAGGTCTTGTAAGAGTGAGAAAGCAAGGTAAGCAGTAGGTTAAGAGGCTAGGTGCTATAACATAAGTAGGTATATCTACAAGACTACCGTGCCTTTCCCTTCCTTCAGATGCCTATGGTCGGGTATAGTAACCATTACAAGACTCTATAGATAGGGGTTTGTATCCTCCCTCAGGAAGGGGGCTTTCCATAGAAAATATCTAAGTCTAAGGAAGTCTTTGTTAGTTTAAAAAGAGTTCAAAAGGATTTTGGGTTTCGGTGTTACTTTTTTTTAGTAAGTAGTGATATATAGAATTCGGTAAGGTACTTCTAAGAGTTTTCCTTCATTCAATTTCGGATAGAGATAGACTTCAGTTCTATACAAGGTGTGAGGGTTTCTTTTGAAAATAAGTATAGAAATCCGAGATTGTAAATAGAACAACAAAGTATTGCGTTGCTGAAAGTCAACTCCCCGCGGTTGTAGCATAGGGGTTAGACTGGGCAGAGAAAGGGTCTATAAACAAAGGGGACAAATAAATCTTTATTATCGATAATGTATTTATATATAGTTAGAAGTTTCCAATGGAATTTTTTTTAATTACAAAGGGTTGGAGTCAGAAAAAGAAAAGTGTAATCCCTTCCTCAAGCTTAAGTGATTGGAATTTCAATGTCTTTTTCTAGTCAACGAGTAACAAAAGTACCCCAGATGACAGGCTTTTATGAAAAAAATTGACCCTTGCAAGACGCTGACATAAGTAGGCCACGCGTTCTACGGAAAGCTCTTAAACCATGAACAATAGGACAGCCCTATCAAAACAAAAAAATGACTCAAAAGTATCCGCTTAGTTTCTATTAGTTAGAAGGATATGTCTTTTAGTTTGTTATTCCTATTCGTTCTAGATTGTTTCGGCTGCTTGAGATAAAGTAAAGCCAACTCCAAAAAGACTTGCTTACAGAGCCTCTCCTTGCTTGAATATGTAATTGAAAGTTTCTCCTTATACTACTCCTTAGTTTTATTCCTGAATTTCTTAGCTAGAGTAGCTTTCATTCAATTAAGGGGTTTGCCATTTCGGATAGGTGATTTGAGGCTAAGACAGGTGGATGAAGTGATGTTGCTTCTAGTGTAAGGTGTTCGAGATGAGAAAAGCTCCTAGCGGTTTCCTGTGTTGGAATGCAGAGAGTTTTAAACCAACAAACAGTAAAGGATCCCTTCCTTAGTAGATCCTAGTTTTAGCTTCTCAAAAAAACACTTATTTATTTAAACAGAAAATAATCGGTTTCCAGGTAGAAGCTCTCGTTACAGACCGGATTCCTTATTAGTAGTGTAAGTTAGGAAGAGGGCCCTAGAAGCAGTAGACTTCTTAACAAAAACAAAGGCTTAATCTTTTCTTTAAGTTACTCAAACCCCAAGAGTTTACACATTTATCCTAAACGATCTCAAGGGAAATCCTTGGAATATATAGAACAAATCTCCTTTAGACCTAAAAAGCTCTGGCTATTAATTTCACTTATAAACAGGAACTCACTCCTCATTCCTGTCCCAAGAAAATCCTGAACTCCCTAGAAAGAAAGAACTCAAACTGGAAACTACTAAGTTGCAAACTCCAACAACTGAACACAATCTACTACTCACTGGCTTTCACTTGCCTAGCTAGCTGCTCTTGCAAAAAGGGACTTTCCTCAACTAAGACAAAGGACTGCTTCCTTCCAGAAATAGAATTATTAGGATCAATGCCTGCATGACTGCTTTCCAAACCCAAATAGCTACCCTCATAAAGCTATCTAACTAAGAAGTCAAGAATACCAAAGATTATATTCGGTATATCCTAAACTCTCTATTCTAGATCTAGAAATACAAACTAAGAATACACTACACAATAGGAATGAATTCTCAAAGGTTAAATAGAATCTGTTTATGTTATCCTCGTTTAGCTACCCCTGCAAAGTCAAGAACACATTAACTCCTTACAAGTACAAAGAATAGAATCTCAACTATTATAGAATTAGAGAATAGAGTCTTTCATACCTCGGTATATATTCCACATACCACAATAGAAGAAGGTTTCTATCTTAAACTTAAAAGAAGAACTGTCACAAGAACTAAAGGAAAATAGAAGTCTCAACTCCTGTTCATGTAAAAACTCTAATTTAAGAATCTCGAAGAAATAGAATCCCTAATAACAACCATTAGATAGAACCAATTCTTATAAACACCTTATTAGCTTAGCAATAGTCCAATCCCAATAATCAAGAGTTACAAGATTCGAACAAATGGGTTTCGTTGGGTTTGGTTCTCAAGAAGAAAAGAAGTTGGTACTGCAAACATCAGTTACTGATTAAGAAGAGTCCTTTCTGTTATTCCAGTATGTTCCTTAGATTGGTTAGAACTGGATTCTATATTTCAGGTTCAATCAAGAGGCATAGTTTCAATTTGTTGCAAAGCTGGTTATTCCTTCTAGCTAGTCGTATATATATATTAGGAGCTTATTAAATTCATCCAAGAAGGGTATTTATTAGTATATAGTAGCCCTTGAAGAGAACATACTCTAACTCTAGGTGTACTTAAATATATCCACACCCCTATACTTGTCTTATAAGTAAATAAATGTTAAATTAAAAGGCACTTTGCCAAAACGAAAAGAATAGGGATATGTCATTAAAATTGATAAAAGTAGTCTAATGTGGGTTTGAAGTACTCCTTTGGATGCTTCTAGGTTTTTCAGCAATAAGTCAATTTTTCAGGGAGAGGGTTTTTTTACAGCCAGTTCTAGGAGTGGTATTTTATAAATTCAAAATTGAAGCTTTTCTACTATATATAGAGTAATACCTATTTGCTTTGCTGTCGAGGGAAGGTAAATGCTTTCTAGGCCAAAGCGAGCCTAGCCTAATGAATTGGAGCTAATGGAAAGCTGTTGCAGTTCATAGCTAGTTCTGTTGTAGCTGTCTTGGCTAGTGTACTTGTCCGATCTATTCTATCTGTACCGGTAAATGAAGGACTTATAGAATCTCTTTCTTGTCAGCAAACTTAACAACTCAGAATAATAAGAATAAGGAACCTCCAATAACAAGCAATAAGAAGGAATTTCTTCCATCTTCAACTTCTTCTCGGCTAACGATTGGAATACTGTTTTCCTTTGATCATTTTAGCAATCCAAGCGAAGGACTCTATCTAATCTATATATGAAATACTAATATACTTTAAGAACTAGAGAATATCTATTATACCAGAACCTATCTAAAACTAACCTATTAACCTATTATTATCGAAATTCACTAATACTAATAAAGAATACTAAATAAAGGCTGTTAACCCGAGGACTAAGACTCCTAAGATACTGGATAGATAGGCATGAAATCTTGTTCTATGTGCTTATCAGTAACGAAGCTACACACTTAATAGTGAATACATAAATCCTGAGCCGGCAAGCAATAGAATAGCCATTCTCCTTAGCTCAGTCCAGAGTCCTTCTCCTCAAGACGAAGTATAGGCTGTTTTGTTTGCCTTCCAAATCCTGCTAAGTTTATAAGTTTCACTAAAGAATTTTCTTTTCTTTAAAGGATAGAGCTACACCTGCTTACAAGCTAAAAGATTCTCTATACAATTTTAGATAAGGAATACCGAGTCAAGTGAAAGCCTTAAATTGCAACTTTACTATATCCAGAATAAGCAAGGAAACTGTAGAAAAAGACAAGGAATTCTAAAACTATGTAAGTTTAGTTTAAGGGAGGTCTATAAAGTCCTAGATTTTCTTAGGTTTATACGTACATTCTCGATATGAACTCCTTCTTATGTTATGGAAAAGGACTTCCAACGATTAGATTAACAAGCAAAATAAGAAAACCTTGTTATGAAACTTACTTTATATACGGTATTAACCAACAATACACTGACTAGAAAACTGACTTCAACTTTTAAAAGAAATTTCTTTGCTGCAAATACTGGAAAGGACTCAAGGGAAACACAAAGAAGTCACTCTTTTAAGGTCCACCTGTTCTATGCTCTTTATCGTTAAATGAGGTTAGTGCCTTGGAGCTTGTTGTTCTTCTTGTTAAAAATGCTGCTAATGTGTAGCTGGGAAGTACTAGTAAATGAAGTAAGCAAGTCAAAGAAGTCACAGATTAGGGTTAGGGTACTCTGAGGAAAGCTTTTTTTCTAACCAGGGTTATACTGATAAGACACAGGGTTCCTTGAGTTGAGAAAGGGTACTGCTGATTGCTTTAAAGTAGTTGCCATTTAGGAGAATAAAGAAAGGTACAGCTTTTAATAAAATCTTTATAGTTGTTTTGGGCTAGCACACGTAATCAAAAAAAGTTATATACTATATAAATGAATGCTTGCTCTCTCTAAGTGATTCTAAAGTATTTGACAACGAGCATGGTTACTAAAGGATCCCTTATAAGGGGTTTAGTTTTTAAACTTCGGTTTGTAACAGATTCATTTCTATTAGGTAGGGCTCTCTTAGGGTTTGGCCTCTCTGGAATTTAGACTTTATATAAGAAAATCCGGGGTTTCCTTATTAAAATCACCAGCAGATAATGCAATAGAATAAAAAGCCCCCTAGGAAAGGCTTTCACTTTTTGGTTCGAAGTTAGGCCATACCATAACCCATAAGGGTTTCTCTTTTATATAGTCTTTTGTTTACATATTATACTCTAAAATATTAGTCGTAAGCTCTTCCGTCCAGGCTATATCCACTTTATACTCGTTTGGGCTGGTTGTAAGGGTTAAAGAATAAGCATTACTTAAGTTTTTATGCCTCTCTATTGAAGTACAGAAAATCTTGAGGAACAAATTCTAAGATAGAGGATTCCCAGATAACTTAGACTCATCTATTACATAGCTGCTAGACCCTTAATCTCACTCTTAACTCTTAATACATTCTTAAGATAAGAGAAAGAACTTTCTAAGCTTCCTCTTGGGTGCCTAACTCTTAGCCTGTATCATACCTATCTCATTCAGCAGAATCAAGTACTCCTCACAGCTATACAAGGACTCTTTATTTTACTTGAAAATAGAAAATGGAACTCTGCCAGATAACTAAAAAGATATAGAGTTTCAATCACAAGATTTTCATTTGACTCCGCCGCAACTACCAAATACCTTTAGAATTATACACCTAAGAGAGTTTTTTATGCATGCTTGCTTGATTGAGACCTTTTATCTTATTATTCAATTTCTTAGCTTTAGTATACCCCTTATTTTGAATTGGAAACCTAGGAGAAACATAAGGAACATAAGATATTACACATAAAAACAAGGATTTAGGACTTAACCAAATAATCTCAAAGTAACTCGTACTGATTTTCACTTTACAATAAGGAAATCCTTGGAAATTGATTGGGAAAGACTCTCTTGCTTACCTATGATATGAGGGCCCTATGAAAGAAAAGGAGCAGAGATAACAACTCCTGCTTAAAATGAAAAGCAAAGGAACTTAAGAAGACTTCTTACTCTATTGTTTATTCCTTGAATGCCTTTTTTTAACGGAAACTTCAGGAATATAGGGTACTAACCTAAACCTTATATAGTAAATACTTTATACTTTCAATAAAAACTAGATGCATTAATACAAAAAAAACCACTCTATGATCATTTCCATGTGCTAAAACCAGGAATTACTCTAACTTGTAAGTTTTTTGCGTTAGTATTTAAAAAGCATATTAAATGAATTAAATACCCAGGATTGTTTGTAGTTTATTCTTTCCGGGGGCTCTTGTCTTGTAAGGTTATAAACCTTAGCCGATAATGGAGGGTTTAGAACATATTGAGTCTGTGCTTCGTCATATGTATTCCTGCTTGAGTACTTTTCGGGTTAAGATTATGATAATCTGTTTCTATTATGTCATTTTCACAAAGAGGGATACACTTAATCTAGTTGCGGGAACTCCTGGTTTTGGTTTAGCAAAATCCCTGGATAAGTATTATTCCTTATAAATTATTGTGTAGTATAAGCAGAAAAATGGCCTTGATCTAATCACTTTCAACAAAGACCGAGAATCTGGGGGCTTTCCTCTCATTAAGTATTAAAGTTCCATCATTTATTAATTTCTTTCGTATAAAGAAAGTTTCCTAAAACTATTTGGCTAGTTAATCATTTTTTTGTCATTGAAATGAAAGGGGCCCAGTACTTTTCTTTATCGATAAGATAATCCCATCAAAGTGCTCCCCGCGGTATAGGACAGGCGCTCTATTTTCAGGACTTTTCAGGACTTTTAAAGGAGTTTAAGATTTAAGAAACGGATTTCTTTGTACCGGCCAAGCTGTTAATGAAATTCAATAAAAGAGTACAATTTATAGGTGAATTTGACTTCTATTTCTTAAGGAAATTGAAAATAGAGTACAAAATGAGAGCTTCTATAACTTAACTCCTAAACAGTCTTCCCAAGCTTATGATAGAGGCATGCCTTCCATCCAAGGGCCATTAATTGATCATAACGATAACGGGGAAAGGCTTAGCGCACCCAGATATAAAGAAATGGGAAAAGAATAACCTTCAAGCTAAACCAAAGAGAACCTGGTATCCCATTCAAAATGGGAAGATCTAGGATAGGTTGCCAACCTCCTAGAAAGAGCAATGTGCAGAGTCCACTCATTAGTATCATATTTGCTTGCGTACTCTCCCCAGAAAAAAAACATAAACTTGCCAAAAATGAATTTAGCCCTACTTTGCTTTAATTTCTTAGAAAACTTTCTTAATATACCCTTACAATAAAACAAAATTTGTAAAGCAAGGAATCTGTACTGCTAGCTAAGGAACATAACTAAGCTTACTTTGTAGGAGAGCACTTGTTCTTTGAAAGCAGTATCTATGTCTTATAAATGTATTCCCTTGCTTGTAATGGGCATAAGATTGTTGAGGACTCTAGTTGAGACTTCGGGAGTAATAAGTTGTTAAGAAAGCCCTAACAAAAAAAACTTGTGAGTCTAGAATTCAATGGACTTTATTTACTTGATTATTTGACTCCCTCTTTACTCTTAAAGAAAACTCTATAATTAAATAACTCTAAAATGCTAGGGCAAAAGGAATACCGATTAAAGAAGAATAATCCCAAAGTTACTATCTAGAATGCTTTTGTTTAGAATTTCGAAAGGGTAGGCGAAGGCAACTAGAGCTGCTTAAGGCACTTATTCGAAGGAGAATGAGATTATGCATGCCAAAGTACACCGGAAAGAAGGGTCAAAAGTAGCTTAGGAAGGGAATACAGTAAGCGCTTAGTGTGCGTGAATTGGATTAGATCATTCACTACTGGACGCAGTAAGTAGAAGATAGGAATCAGTCTAAGGCGCGGTAGCCCAGTGATAGGTTCTAGCTCCCCAAGGCCCAGTCTCCAATGTGTCCTTGTTATAGATAGTCGGGCAAAGGCCCAATTAGCTCAAATCCTTTCAGTTCCGTTCTAGCCTGCTTCTCAACCCCTGAGTGACCTATATATATCTTAGCTTGTTTCTATTCTGTCAGGTATTGACACTTTGTGGACGTGGTTTGATTATTCTATTCAATGTTGGATTGGTATCTAGAGCTTTAGTTAGAGTCGTTTCTTTTAGGTATAGAGTAGCTAAAACTAAGACGTAGTCAAGAAAGTATAAACAAGTAAGAGAACGCCCTTATATAAGTCTAAGTCCTTTAGTTGTACTTAGAGGAGTGGTCTTATCTTATACTGTATAGGAATGGAATAGAGAGTCTTAAGTATAGTTGTTTAAGGGACATTCCTTGTTGGGGTTTCCGATCCATTTCCGAGACTTGCTCTATATTAGACTTTATAAACTTCAAATCCTTTTAACCAGAAACCTTTCTAACCTAAACACTGAAATTCCCTCAAAAGTGCAAAGATCTTAGTCTTTTTAATTAAATAGAAGTTTGACTTGAAACTAAAAAGAACTAGTACAAACTAACAGTAAGGAAACTTTCACCTTATATAGGGGTACCTCCCCGCGCTTACTTATTTCCCAATATCTTCTCCTATGAAACTTGTGGAATCAGAGGAACGTAAAAGCAACCCCCCTACACGTCTATACTTTAGAGTTCTCTTTTCATTTTAATCCGAAATTGGAGGAAACAGAGCCTAAGATCTACACTAGTAAGGTCTTCCTCGAGGGGCTTTAAAAGTCAGTAATTAATTTAAGGGTCCCAAACTCGCGGTTCTATTAAAATAGGGGCTCCTACTCTACCAACTGTATTATATCCTGTTTACAAAAAGTAGGGACTTGAGATTTGATACTCATAGCGGAATATTCCCGAAAAGAAGAATCAAGATTAAAAATGAAAAGTTTCGATAGCAGGTCCACAAAAAAAGTAGGCAACTCAATGCTTCATCAGAACGGGGAATGATTTAGTCAAGGGAAGAACGAACATGTACCCTGCGAATTTCTCTCCTTGTCAATTCATTATTTGTAAGAAAGCTATGCATTCAAAGAAACTAAAATGGAACTCTAGATCTGGACACATGTCAATCTTTAGAACTGAACTTCTATACTCTACTCTGGACTTCTTCTGTTAGCCCCCAAAAGCTTCCTTACTCAATAACCTAAACATGTAATTGGTGACCGAAGCTAAAGGGGCTCTTAGCCATTAACAAGGGAACTTGGCACTTTCAGCCTTTCCTACCAAGTTAGAATCTTTATTCCTATCGTCTGTCATTCTCTTATGGCGCAGAATGTAGAACTTGACTACCCTCCTCAGGACATGTTGATAACCTCGCACTTCGCTCGCTGCTACCTGTGCATCCTGGAATCGTCTTGAGGTCATCCGATCTATTGTATCTCATGCTACTTCTCATCTTCCCATTTCACACTACCCTTTGGGTTCTTTTCACGCCACCACTCCCTTATCGTGAAGGGTTATCTAGAAAGCTTTCTCGCTCTTTCTCTATTTCTAATTCCAACTTCTATTTCCAAATCCCACTTAGCGCCGTATGCAATTATGTACTTCTCTCTCTCAGTCTATTCCTCTGAACTCATAACTCCGGACACATTGCTTATAACTCTACTCTTTGGTTTAGGGACTCATTCTCTTGGAGCTACTTGACCATTCAAACTGAGCTACTAATCTAATCCATTTTTTTTGTTTCCTCAAATCAGGGGACGGGATGTTTGTTTCATCCTTTATCTTCTAACCCTGTAGAGACACATTCCTCACTTTCCGATCTATCTATTCTCCAATTCCTATCTTCCTCTAAACTAAGCTCATGCACTACTCTTAGTTTGACTTCACGAACCTATTCAATGAAATTCCCAATTCTAACTCCCAGTTTCACGAACTTCAAGAAAAGAAACTTGTAAAACCTGTGCAATTCCATGAAAAGAAAACCGTTTGAACCCAAGACCACTTGCTGAAATCGAACCGACTTACCATCAAGAACAGAACTCTCCACCACCTAAAAAATGGCTTAGAGAAAAATGGCTTAGAGTTAGAATAGATTGAGAAACTAATACTAACACTAAGACTGATCATATATTGCTAGGAATTTTCTACTATACTAAGTTCTTATAACTGTTTAGAGGAATTCTAATGAGTTCTTTATAGAAAGAATTTCTATGTTCTATTTCTCGGCAGAATTTTCTTCTTGACTGTATTGCTGTAGGTTGTATACTGATTCCCTTGTTATTAGGAAGAATAAAGAAACTAAGTTTCCTACGGTTAATATATTATCTATTCCTAAGAAGAATGAATACACTTGCTTTAGCAAACAACAGAATACACCTTCTTAATACTGGAGTCTTAGCTACAGAGAGGATGACGAGTTGGGTTTGGTCAGGAATACATTATATGAGATGCAAGATTTATCTTGTGTGTTTCCTTCTTATCTTAATTGACCTTCCTTCGACAGCAGATACACCTACAAACAACTGTGACATAAGAATACAAGCTGCACTTGACAAGGACTTGCCCTCCATCAGCTACACAAGCAAGAGCCAAGAACAACAGTATCCATTAGCTACACTTTCCTTGGACTTGCCTACTTGACCTCCTTTAGTGTCATCAACAATACAGATAGATCGGAGAAATTCCTCGACCAGAGTCCCTTCCTCCTTGCTTGGCAGTACCCTCATTAGAACATTAGAACAAGAGTTAAGAGAGAGCTACTTGGACTAGTTCAACTGCTTTCACTGGCTTTGGACTGTGTCACCTCCTTTAGCAGCAGTCCCAATAAATCCTGAGCCGATTAGTTTGGTCCTAAGATGACAAGGAACTTGCTTTACAAGAGAATTTCTGTATTCTGTTATTATTTTCCGGCTAAGTCATTACCTACAAGAGATTCTATAAGTCCTTCAATTCCTTATTCTGTACCGGCTCATTAGCCTAGCTACAATTTTTAGAGTTACATCCTAAATGGACAGGTTCGACATGGCACTGACTAGAACATGCATGGAATTACCTTGCATTCAACTGCTAACAAGAAAGGACTGTCTTCCCATTCAACAGCTTTAACTGACTAAGATAATGTTATTTCAGGGACTGTGTGTTTCTAAGTATTAATGTAAACAGTAGTTCTGTATTGCTAGCTACACTTGCTCTCACCTTCTCCACAGCTGTCACTTGCATTCTTATGCACACTTCTGTTTACTTAATTACCTTTCTAACCTCAAAAGGAAGGACTCTTATTGAAAGATTTGAGTGGCTCAGGAACAAAAACTCCCCTACTTATTATCTGTCCTAAATCCTATAACCCTAAAAACTCCTGGCTTTTGCCTTTAAACTCCTTCTATCTCTTGTAAACCCCATACTCATTATTTAAAACTCTTAATTCTTAAAAACTTCTTTTCATACTCTATACCTAAAGCCTTACTCTTACTACCGCTTAAAACGGCAGATTACGAGGCTGATAGAGAATAGAATAGCTATTAATGAGATATAAAAGGAATCGAAAGACTAAATAAAAGAGTTTTTTAGGTCTTCTCTTTCTTTATCTTGGTTATACTACAGAATATAGGCTTATCAAGAAATGAAACCAATAAAGAAAGGGTAATTAAAAGGTAGTAAATCATTGCAGGGAAATCCTCTTAACAATGTCTACCTTGCATACTCATACCTAGACTCTGTACCAGTATCAACTTCTTACTGACTTTGAAACTGAGGAACGCAAAACCCGTACTTTATAACCACACCTGCTTCATACCTTGTAATACCTGTTTTTTTTCTTAAGCTTAATACCTTTAACCAACCTCTACTATATCTATGCTGATTATCCAATCAAACCAGAATTAAGTCTAAACTTCTCCTAACCTTAACAGGTCAGACTATAAGAACTCCTATAATCTTGAATATTAGAACTCAACTTAGTCAGTCAATCAAAGGGTACTCTTTCTTTAGTAGGGTTCAAGAAACAATCCTGGGAATTAATTCATAGTACCCCTGCCTTTTCCTAGCTTGAATACTAGCATACTAGCCAAAATGAGTAAAGGAAGGTCAGTTTTCATTAGTTTCAATGAGGAAGGCATATACAAGACAAAGAAGCTCAATGAAGATGAGTCAAGGAAATGGTGAAGTAGAACAGGCAGCGTTTAGCTGAACAAAGAGGGGGCTTTAGCTTGAAAAAAAGGATTTAAGTAACTAACCAACAGAGGAGCTACTCTTGAAACAAGTGCCCTTCTTTTAATGAACCTATATCTCAAGTCACACTCAGCCAATAAGGGATCTGACTACTCACTCAAACTGATCAGTTGAATAAGGCAAGCTTGCTTGTGAAGGCTCTGTTTAGTAACATATTGGTTGGAAAGATGAGTTCTAACAAGTCAGTCAATGAGTTTCATTAGTTTAGGAAAGATGTAAAGAAAATGGGTTTCCTCTATTCTCAGTCTCTTAAGTCAAGCACCTAACTGGAACCACTCTACTCTTCTATTACACAAAGAAGTTAAAGCAGTACTACCTTATATCTACCAGTCTACCCTTAATACGAAGTTAGTTTCAAATTTGTTATATAACCGAGGGTCCATAGTAGTTTTGAACCCGATTTCTCTATTTATTCAGGTAACTCCTCAAAGTCCTGTTACGAGAAATAAACTTGTTAAATATCCGCTGAATACCCTTTCTAAATTTAAGAATTCTGAGTATTCCTCCTTTTGAGCAAAAGAATGGGTTGTACACACTCAAGTTTATTCTGCCCCTAAAAATGCGTAATCCAAAATATACGCAACCCTAATTTACATCAAAAGTAAGTAAGACGCCACTGCATTTGTTGATATCCCAGTCAATTTTTAATGCTTTTTTAGTGAAACTGAAAGAACTCTTTTACGAAAGCGCATAGTGTGTATAGACCTTTATAAGAAAGGATAACTTTTTCTAGGTTCTTAATTGATTCATATGTTTGATTTGATGACTAAGCTTTTAAAGAATACGCGGTTCCCGATATGTAGTATATATAATAAAAGAAATCGTTTTTAGGAGGCAAAAAAGGTGTTGCATTTTCCTCTATAGTGTAGGATCGCGTAAATAGAAAAGGTTAGAGCAAATGGGTCTTGACAAAAAGGGGAATTCTACATTTAAAGGATAGTATGCCTGTTAAATTTAGGAGAGGCACAATTTTGAACCTACGACCATTCGGTTAACAGCCAAACGCTCTACAACTGAGCTTTTGAGGAGGATTTCTAGGTATACTCTAGACTCTTTTCATTTCCTTATAAGATATTTGAATTCCGCAGTATCACAACTACCTAAAGGATTCTTGGGAATGATTGCTTTTTTTTTAGTTTATTCTTAATGGAAAATAGAACACGCAATGCTTTATATCCTTGAAAATTTACGTGAGCCACCGGTCACTCATATGAAATTGCGGATTCCCCTTTTAACGCGGCGCTCCGGTTACTTGAGACCCAAGCTCCGTCCTTGTATTACTAGTAAGCATACGCATTAAATACCAAAAGGCGCCCAAGCTATCAAACAAAGAGAGCCTTTTTATAGGGTTTTTATAAGCGAGCCCTCGTTTACTCTCTAAATTTTAGGGGATAAACACCTTACTATACTTAGAATTTAGGTTTCTTCATGTGTCTTCACAAAGGAGAAGGGGGGCACATTGAAACGTAAACCGTACTAATAAAGCCCTTGAGGAAGAAATTACTGAATTACAGTATCAAAAGATAAAAGACTCTAAAATTTATGTGCTATAGAAAAGTTAAGGTGTAGATTTGATTTCTTTCTTTAAAACTTGCTTTTGTTAATAGAGTGAACTTCCTTTTCGATCAATTTGAGGAGACATATAATTGTAAAATGAATCAAAAGCTTTTTCCCTTCGAGAATAGATTTCTAAATTAACAACTTTTTCATTTCCCGTGTTTTTTGTCCTAAACCTCATCTTAAGAGGAGAGCTTGTCTCTAAAATGCATCAAAAGTAAGACTTTGACAGCTATGTCAGACTAAACTTTATGATTTTAGGAGTGGGTTTACTTAGTCAATTCGTGTTTATAACTTTTCCGTATAAAGGCGGCCTACGATGCTTGCATTCAATGACAGGGAAGAAGGAGGCTCTCATTATCAGAATGGGAGGGACTGAGTTCTTAATGCTTGCTTCTTCCTGAGACCCTTTAAGCAAAAGAAAGAACTCCGAAACAAGTCAACTTACCTTTGACGACTGACAAGGACTTGCATCCGTTGGCAGGTGTTTTTCCCTTTTCTTTTCTACAACAAAAAACTTTGAGTTATACCCGTTTTTAATTCAAAGGGTGTTCCTGCTAAAGTAAAACCTATAGAAATTCAACCAAAGGCAGGCCTTTGCCTTGTACAACACAAACTGTAATTGTGACACAACGAATAAGAAACCCTTACTTGAGCTATCTATAAAATATAGAATTTAGAGATCCCATTTTCGTATACCTGTTAAGAGCTAGCAGACCCGTGCCTAAAAAAAGAGTCTCCAACCAGCAAGGGAACTCTCTAGAGATGCGGAATGCCTCCCTTTTTTGACTCTTCCATTTTGCCTTTATTAGAGCTTTTTTAATTCCCTATCGAAATTTGAATATAAGACTTGGGAAGTCCTAAGATATTGAGAGAGCTTCTAATTACTAGGATAGGGACACTCCCGTTGAGAAAGTGCGACCTTTTGTAATCTTTCTAAAACTATGGAAGAGAAAGAAGAGCTTGAGTCCCATCCGTTGTTGAGCATAGGTTTGGGTGTGCTATATTAGGTTAAATAGAAAATCTATATTTCCTTGTTCTATTAGTACTTATGGTTTTTTTTAATCCCCAAAAACTCTTGTTGAAGTAATATTCCTTTTAGATAGACAACTCAACTTCTCGATAAGATACATTTCGTTCTTGTTCCAGTAAACCAAAAAACCACTAAGGTATCCGTGATTTAATTTAAGCTTCTTATATTATTTCATTTCATAAGCCTTTCCGTGTAAAGTCTGCCTACTAACTACTAACAAACTTTTTAATACCAAAGAACAAAGAAGAGCAAAACCGAAGCATTTTATTTTACAAGACTTTCTTTATTTTATTCAGAACAACGAAGCTAAACCGGAATCCCCGCGTTTAAAGAATATTTTAGATTTGAAAGTCAAGCAACTCCTTGAGTCGATTTTTGGGGGACCAGAATAAATGCAAAAAATGGCTGCTATTAGTATCTAACGAGACTTTTCCCTTTACTTGTGTTGTACAAGGACCATTAAAAAACCGGTATTACTGCGCCCGACAACCCCTATCCTATATTTCTATATTTATTGTAGTCTTATATCATCTGAGTTTTTGAACCTCTCAACGTCATAATCGGGTTTAGAGGATCTATATAGTATACATTTTTTCTTACTAAAGGAAAATGTTAGACCTCTCGTATGGATAGCTCGGTAAGTCTATAACTAAGGAACTTTGCTTATTATTTGTTTGGGCGAGGGAGTGGTCTCATTTACTTATATTAAAAACTCCTACAGGGGTAATACCTCTCAAATACAGAAAAAACTACGTCCAATTTAATAAAGGGAGGGTTCTAGTACTGTTTGTTGTATTTGTTAGCTTTGTTTTCTAGGTAGAAATAAATGCCTATATTAAAGTGTAATTCCAGTTGCTATAAGACTTTCCTTTTTTAGGGCTCTTTTCCGGTACTCGAACTAAATGAAATATAAGAGCTGCGTTAGAAGTTAGAGCTAATTACAAGAATAAAACTTAGTAAGATAATCTCTATTACTAGGTCCCCCATTTTTCTTGTAGAACCTTTTATAAAAAAAAATAGAAATATTAAGGATAAGGCTTTAAGGGATTTTTTTAAGTGTACAAAACAGGTATAAGACAGGGCGCTTACTAAATTCATTTTATACTCTAAGAGTTAAAACCTTGCCTTAAATCCCTTTTACTAAAAGTGCCGACTGTAGAAAAGAAATTCTACATTAAGCTAAAGAAAACTCACCGATGTAACATAACGAGAATAAAATGACCAAAGCACGCACCCATAAAAATCACAGCGTAGAAAATGGATTTCCCAAGAATCGAAAATCCAGGTAACCCCTTTGGTAGGGAGAATTCCTCCCATTTAGACAGTAGTAGTCCAGGGCTTGTTGAATGAAAGAGTATCTATAACGGGTATAAGAGCATAATACAAGGAAGACGAAGGAAGCTATTTCGTAGTATAAAAAAAATTCCCTTGAAAACCTGATCTTTTTTTTTATTCCTTTTTTTGCTCGTACTGGAGTATCCTACAAAGACCAGAAGTATTCCATTAATCTATCAGAATTTTTATGCAGAGAGGTTGCCTAATAGAAAATCCCTACCTTCGCACCCAAGTCCTTATAACCCAAAGTAAGATCTACCAGTACTAAGGAATTCTGTCAATGCCATAAGAATAGAGTCCCGGAAATAGAAGCTGAATACTGAAATAAATAGATTCTCTTGCAAATACTACCCTACCTCTAGTACAGCCTGAGGAGCATCCACTACTGTAACACAGGAATTCCTTAGGAAAGCACTCATCTAACCTTAATTCTATTAAGTTAAAGCTCTCGAAACGAAATAAGATAAGAGGCACTGCGTCAATATAGGAATGGCTAAAGTTAAAAAAAAGTCCTTGTGATTAGCGAAGAGTAGCTGACATAAAATAAATAAGGACGGCTTACGATAGGAGTATGCATTCTATATTTTAAATGGAATGGGATTTCGGAGAAAAGGCGATGGATTTTGGAGCCTTTAGAGCAAATCAAATCGAGCTATTTCTTATTTTTATGGATGCTTGCGAAGTACTAAAATAGACTCTATATACAAATATAGAAGTCTCATATTCTGTACTCTTTTCACATAGAAATTAACACAAAACAAAAAAATGTAACGCTCAGAAATCCTACCCAAGAAAACATACGCGAAAGTCTGGTATTTCTGAAACGGGGCATATTAAAAAAAGTATGTGTTGTTAAATGTTTTCTAAGCAGGAGTCTAATAGAAGTCAGATGAAGTTATAGTCTTTTTTTATGGGTAAAAAAACTCCGATGCGCACTAACTAATAAGGGAAAAAAGAAGTCAAAGAGTTTTGTTCTCTATATCAATTAATTCCCTAATGCAAATAGCAAATAATAATGAATGTAAAGCAAGACGAGATTCACAAAACTAAGTATAAATGAAAAAGCATTTTTGTTATTATTTTTTAAATTGGAATTTTCACTAGGAATTCTTAAACTAGCTCTGCTTTTTTTTGTGTTTTATGGTAACCTGCTTCTTCTCCTTTTAGCTTATAGCAATGAGCTAAGATAATAAATAAGTATCCACTAGGACGCACTCCCTACGTCCTTTAGTATAGCACAAGCAACAGCTAAGACAAGACAGGGTTTGTATTTTAGGATTTATTGTCTTTATTTTCCTGCAATTCAGATACTGGATTTCTAATTTATACTAGGTTATATTTTAGAACTCTAAGATACTCTTGGAAATTAGATCGAAAGTTTCCGGTTGAAAGGGATTAATTTGATTTAAAGAATAGAAGGACTAAGCAGCTCAGCTATCCACGGAATATAAAAAAACAAGCTCCGATGTCAATAAAGGAATCGGTTGCAGTGTAACAAAGTAAGTCCAAGTCCTAACTTGTATGGGATAGGGTAGATGTAGAGCTAAAGGAGAGAGATCCTAATCCTGTTTTAAAGTTAAAGGGTCAAGGTGCAAATCTAATTAAGTTGTAAAAGCATAATTAAGAGCCCACAAGAATATTCTTTCTTAGAATAAGGTCTAAACCTGGGTATTATTGTAAGGATAGGCTAACTTTAGTTTGTATAGTAGCTAATGTATCTGATGGCGCAAGTGTTCCTACGTTTCCGGGTTTCCAATTCCTGAGAATAAAGACTAAAACCGTAATCCGTTGCCGGTAAAGACAAGATAGAACTAAGGAATAGCTTGTACTTGCTACTAATATGTACTTAAACCTAGGGATTAACTTCTTAAAACTAACAAACAAATCTAGAGCAAATAGCAATACAGGCTCAAGCACATATCCTTCTAACTAATATTTAAAAAGGTAGAAAATCCTATAAATAAAACCTTCTTAAGTTTTATAGAGCTGCAAGTACCTTTCAATTCCTCTTACTTAAAATGTATAATTTAGAGTCTAGGATATGGGTCACTTAGGATAATACATAAAGTAAAGGTACTTATTTGTTCTTGTTGTTTTGTAACCCAGTAGGAATATGCCCTTTATCTCAAGCTGTAAAGGTTCATTAACAACAAAATCCCTAAATTGACTTAATTTAATAGTGATTTGCTTCTAAAGGTTAGGCTATATTCTATTTTATAGTATTCCCTCCAAAAGAAAAGTCAACTTTGAAAAGTTTCTCGCTTCTAAACTACATGTATTCTATTCGAGTAAGCCTTATCCGCTATAAAAGGCATTTCTTTAGTTCAATATATGGATATTCCATAATGTTCAGTGATATATAGGACTTTTTTATACTTTTTGGACTTATTCAGCATAAGTAGTAAGTAATTGCTTCGAAAGGGTATAAAGATTCCGTCAAGTGATGCTAATTTGCTTACAAAAACCGGGGATCAGATATAAGGAGGGGTTTCTCCGTAGCTGGGATACTAACTGCAGTTGTCAGTTGCAGCCAGTTTTAGTTTCCAGGGGAAAAATCTCATTTTACTTCTAATTATTTGAAGTAACCCCATATTTGACACTCAGAAAAGCCTTCTGATAAAGTTCATAAATAATCTGACAAGTATCTCTTACCGCATCTTTAGAGGAGTCCGCAATAGATTTTAGAAGAAATAAAGAAAAGAGCACTACTTAAAAAAAAGGTAGACAAAAGAGAGTTCCCGCGTTAGCAAAACCTTAGGATTCCATTCCCTCTGCTTCATTCAAAGAGTCCCTTCAACATAAGAATAAGGGGTCTCCCATTAAAATTGAATTGAAACCTCGCCCTTACCGGAGATTATAAACATATGTCTTCATATGACCGGTTTAGACCTAAAAAAAATAACTAATATATAAGTTAAAGAATAGTGCAATACCCTGTTTTACGAAATCTACATTAAAATTTATATCGAAGATTTGAATCTCAAGCACTCTAGGAGACCTTGGGGTATGTAAGCCTGTAGGTTTTTTTCTGTTTTAAAAACCTCTGAAATACTCTCCAAAAAAAAAGCTTTAACCTATAAACTAAAGGGTTGCTTTGAGAAGGTTACCTATTTTCTTGTAAGTGTTTTACTTTATCTGCAGCTGCTAATTAACAACAAGCGGGATCTGTTTTCCAGGTCGAGGTATTTGGTTGTTGGCATTTCCAAGAGAAGAGATCAATTCGGTAAGAGTTTGCTTTTGGTATTATTGTTTTTGAGTTCGCAAGCTAAGGGTGTTGTTCCTTCTTGTTCTGCAGTGTCTTTATAGTATCCTGCCGGATAGAGATAATAATCTAGCAGCAGTATGCAGTATAAGGCTTAGGGATTAACAAGGATCAATTAGATTGAAATAGTAAGTTTCCAAGTCAAATGTAATGTATCAACACTGGGTATCTCTAAAGTAGATAAAAGGAAAGGCATTCTAGATAATAACTTTATATTCTATTATATCTGTATTCTCTTTAGGATTTTAGTGGGAATACTTACTGAAAATGGCTTTCAGATCAGAATAGCATTTCTTTTTTATTAAAGCTGTTGTTTAGTTAGTTAAAGAAAACTTAAAAAGAGGTCGTGTACTTTTCCTTAGTTTTTTTCTGGTTAAGATTTAAGGAATATTAAAGTTTAAGTTAAAAGTCTAGTTTTCTCCAACAGAGGTCTAAGGATTCTTAAGTCTCAAGTCAAAGCCATCCAGTCTTTCTAGGTAAGTAATTAAAACCTTTAGCAGAAATGGCTTTCACCGAAAAGGTTAGTCAATCTAGAATAAAGAAGACAATTTCCCTCCAATTTAAATAAAATAATTAGAGCCTTTTTCCTCAACTATTCTATTATAGATATTATAGAATAGAGTCTTACTTTTTTTTTTCAATCTTTTGGTTAAATTGAAATTAAAGGGTAGTCAATGTATTTGGGCACCTCTCTCAGGAGTTTTCCTTATACTTTTACGGGCACACAAGGAATAAATACATTTGAAAATACTAATAAAGATATAGATATAGTGGCGTCCGCTTTTTACTTTTTAAGTCTAATTAACAAGAAATACCTAAGACTCCAAGAGCTACCTACGAGGAAGAGTCTAGCCCATTAAGAAAGCTGCTAGCAAATAGTTTTTTTGTAGTGAAGTCACAAAGAAAAGAACAGTTAAAGTTGACAGGATACACTCTAGATTCTATATGCTCTTACCATCTGAACAGGCATTCTTAGTTTATCTGGCTATGACTTAAGCAAAAGAGTGGCGAATTCTTTGGTAAGCACAGACAACTACACTTTAAAAAGGACAAAGTAAATGAGATTCCAAGTCACTGATATAGATTAGGGGAAGGAAATCGCTTTCTTGTCATCTTATGAGAGTTGGGTCAGGCTCTTACAAGAAATGAAGAAATGAGTTCGAAAAGCTTTTACTAAAAATGTTGAAAGAAGGGATCCGTTCTAGACACTCAGAATAAGATTCGAACCCAGTCAATTCCATGAAAAGAAACTAAGACTTCTCATATACTATCATATAGTATACAGCTAGGAAAGAAACCAAGCTCCTATAATATAATGCAACAAATTGACTAACTATATTATCTAAGTGATTATAATAAAAGGATTATTTGACTTCCTTTACTTACTGACTTACAAAGCTACACTATCGACTAGCAATATAGGGACTTCCTTGATCTAGTTCACCATCTATCTACCTAAGTCCATCTACATGACCCTGTCCAACTGTACCTACTTCGCAAACCCTCAACTGTACAATAAATCCGGCTTTAGTTTAGAGAGAAAAAGACTTAGGTTAATACTTGAAACTATAAATAGTTATAGTCAGCAGAAAAGAATAGGATTGAAGAATTTAGCTCAGTAAATTACTATTATACCGGGAGTCTAATCTAATCTAAAGTATTAATAAATTCATAGAGGCTTTTGCTTTCTATCTAAATTCAATTCCTCTTGCAAAGGCGTAAAAAACGGAATACAACTGTTTTTTTTAGCACACGTAAGCAGCAGTATCTTCTTTCTAAAATATTAAAAATATGAATAATTAATGTATTTACCTTACCCTTGGGTTTGCCTGGAAACTCCTTTTTATACAGCATACACTCCCAAGCCCGTCTTACTTGTTATTAACAGTTCGGAACTCTTACAAATAAGGTAGAAAATAACTGACTTATCTTCTACTTGTATGGCTCTACATTACCGAGAAAAGAATTCTCGCTTTTTTCTACTGATTGGAATTTCCCCACTTTTTTACTATATACTACTAACTAACTATATAATTTTCAGAGTTATGGATAATACAAAGAAAAGGTCCAATAACTCGAAGTAAGTTAAATTCAATACGTTTGTATTACATCATCGGTACAGAATCCGAAGTTTCGCAAAGTCCTGTCACACTACATATCTCAAGGTCTTACATTTTTAGAAAATGACAGAGAGGAAGTCTAATATAATATAATTTATTCTACTTTTGGTATCCTTCCATACTACTCAATGCAAGTCAAAAAAAGCTGCATATTCCTCTTGCAAAGCCCGTCAAAACAAAAGGTCTTGAATTCAATCCCTCTTCTAAAGGCTCTAGCTGTGGTAATTAATGTTGGATATCCCAAAAGGTTCCTATATCCAAAAAAGTCTCGCAGGTTAGAGCTTAAAAGTTCACTCGTTATTCAAAGGAATCCAAGCTTGTTTACACTTTAGTCTTAAGAAATTCTAAGGTTAGCTCCGCGCTCGTTGAAGAAGGTATAGTAACACTATGTATAAGCTGTCATGCGGATGGTAAAGAACTTGTGATAAAGTCTCCGCTTTGTAGTATAAGCACTATATAGTCGTAAGATTTACCCTTTGAATCAGAAGTTTTGTTATTTATTATGCTATAGTAAGCAAGTAAGCTGCCTGCCTCTAATTATAGGTCTTTTCTAAGAAATTTCATTACAGGTTAAACCCGGGTACGGGTAGATAGAACCTTATATGCACAACTTTCCTTTTTTAAGAGTCTTTTGCTACACTTTTTTCATAAACATTATTAATTTAATGAGAACAACTCCAGTATTTGTTAGAGGTACAGCTATAAGTCAGAGCTTGAAAAATAACGTATTTGCAGGATATTAAATCAACTCTTTTATAATATTGTATACATAGTCTAAGCAAAGTAAACACAAAACTACAGTTTGTTATATGAGCTAGCAAATTGGGTATGGGATTGCTGTGAAGCTGTGTATCAATGAGGCATTCGCCTCCATTTGAATTTGAAAGGGGTCCCTTTATAAGTTTTTTTCTCTCTACTCTATTATTAGGAACTCATTAGAGGGCTGCATTTTTATAGAAGACTCTTCTAAGTAATTGCGCTCGTATCAGCTGTAAAATCTTGGTTGTACAAATTGCAAAACTCTTTTTCGCTTTTCAATATAACAATATAACGAATCTTAAGGGTCTTTTTAGAATTTTAGGTATCCACTAGACCCGTTTGTTTTTTCACTACCTCAACATACATGTAAACCATACACAGGAAGTCCTTTTCTAATCTGCAAAACTAAAGGCAGGTGAATACACAAGCAGGATACTTTATCGCAGGCAATTTATACGAGCTTACTTGCATTGAGAGAACTTAGGGTCTCATACCCTATACTTACATAACTTATAATATACATCAATCAAGTAAGGTAGACTTCATCAAACTCTTTTAGGAGAATTTCGAGTATCCACGAAAAAAAGAATTGAAATCTTTTACAAAGAAAGAAAGGCAGTTTACCTTATTTTTTTAGATCTGGGTTTTCCAGTTCTTTTTTGGGGTCATGTCCTAGTGTAGTAGTCTATCCTATCATATATATACTCTAATGCGTTAACCTTACTCCGTCAAACTACGCGCGGTAAGTAATGTAATAGAGATTTATGTCTTCACTACTAAGGTTCATATCCTCTCGACAAGGAGGAAGAGGGATGTCCTGTAATGTAATCTGTAATCCAGAACAATTTAATTAGAACTACTATTTCTAAATACTATAAGGGGCTCCTCTAATTCTTACTAATGCTAACAGCTTGTGTTTTTTACGTAATTAAGGGGATATCTTGTAATGTAAATGGTCTCCAATTTAAGTAAGTATACAGCTTACCTGAAATGAAAAGAGGTACCCTAACAGGCAATAAAGTGGTTAGTGGTTTTCCTGTCTCTCTAGCTTGAATTTAACAAGTGTTTGGGATTCCTTAGAGGGGGTTTTTCCAGTAAGTAAAGAAGTCTCGAGTTATAAGTTTCTGTGTTTTTTTCCAGTTGGTGTTAGTGTAAGGTGCCCTATCAACAAGATACTAGTGTCATACGGTGCAAGACCACAACATTTTATCAGAAGTCCAGAATTAGGGTCCTTTTTTTGATATTCTCTAAAATCCGAGAAGGCCTAACGAAATAAAGTTGTTTGAACCTATTTTAACCTAAAGTAGATTCCAGAATTCGATCGATCCGGTAATTAGAAAAGTACCCATTCTCTCCTACAAATGCCTATTAAAGTCTAAATAGAATCTTGTCTTCTTAGAAAGTTAAAACCCTAAATCTCTAAACCCCTACCAAAGTACTCTCTTTGTTCTAACCACCTAAGCCGGTCAATGACTACGCAAGCTGTCAAGAGCAGGCCTGGGAGTGCTTTCAATACAGTTGAGAGTGATACTGAGTACTCTAGCTATGAGTAAAAGGGTATTATGACTGAGAAGTTGTTATGGGTTTAGAACTTGTGTATTCAGGTTCCAGTTACGAATTCTGTCTTTACCGGCAGAACAATTCAATTCTTTCATTAACACCTTTCCCAGAATCTAGACCTCAACTCTACTTCTAGAATTAGAAATTTCCTAAAGCAACCCTTACACTTTATAGCTATGCCTGTATTTGGATTCTCTATTTCCTTTCCCTTTAGCCTTATGAGTCCCCTATATCTAATCTAAATCTAAAAGAACACCCGTTTACTCTTAAGAAGATCCCTTTAGACTTAGACTTTAGATCTAGAATAGAACTAGAAATAAGTTACCCGTTTAGATGTAGCTGGATCTAACTCGGAATTCATTAGTTTAGGTACAATCTTTAGAAGCAAATCATTCATTATCATTAGGAGGTAGGACTTCCTTTCAATTTTTAGTTTACTTTTCTGAATAAGCTGAGTAAGAGAGAAAAAGAAGCAAAAAAAAGAGCATTTTCATGGGATTCCCTTCTTAAAACGACTTTTGAACCTCTTGCACTTTTGGCTCTCGGGACTCGTTATAACCACAAATTTATGTTTACGGAGTTTAATATGTGTGGTAAGATCCTACCTAAGTGAGTCAAAATAAAGCTGTTAAACCTACAGATGTCCCGCTGATAATTGACCCAGGATTCCCTATATACTTAACTCATTCCCTTGACTACCCGGATATACCAGGAAGAATATCTAACCAAGGAAAAGTTCCAACCTCGTGTTCGGAAAAGGGGGTACCTTATATACTAAACCAGCACCGATAACGGATAAGAATTTACCATATAGGACAGGAGAGAAACAAAGTTTAGTTCTTAATATGTACTTTTTCAGAGTTACTTGTGATATCTTATTTTTTTTACTTCTTAGTTAACAGATTAAAGTAAAGGGATCCTTATGCAAATCTGGTTTTTAAATTCTCCGTTTTTCGAATCTCCGCCCCACCTTAAAGGTACAAGTAACCCCTCAACCGTTATAAGAAGCATTTTATTAAGGTTTGGGATCCTATAAACCCAGTTGTACTAGTTGGTGGTGGGTTATTTTTGTAAGAAAGATTTGGTTAAAGTAAAATCCGAGAAGTAAGGAGTATTCTATAATTCTTTTGTATCTTTTTGGATTCTAATTGAGGTCGAGGGGCCCCTTTTACATAACTTTGCTTAGGCATTCCACCCCTATTTCTAGGAAGACTTTCCATTAAACCTGTTAAAGGCTTTTATATCCCTAATACTGTAGCGAATTATACTATTTGCCAAATCAAATATCGAGTAAGTTTCTTAGCTTTAAATAAGTCCCTTTTATGCACACTTGTCAGCAA
This sequence comes from Pelargonium x hortorum, assembly GCA_036897525.1. Classification (NCBI taxonomy): domain Eukaryota; kingdom Viridiplantae; phylum Streptophyta; class Magnoliopsida; order Geraniales; family Geraniaceae; genus Pelargonium; species Pelargonium x hortorum. The sequence continues at coordinate 78,701 of JAYMTJ010000027.1, forward strand.
TATCACAAAATCAGGCCCTGTGTAACAAGGAAAATTTACTGACTAATTGACATTTTCATTCAAAGCACCCTCTTATAAAAATAGACTACTCTATTTCCTTAATTAAACATCTAAATGTTCCGAAGCGACATATGATACCCCTTAAACAAACTTGTTGTAATACAAAGATACTCCAGAATTTTCTTTTGTTCTGTATAAACAAGCCCGTTAGGAGCCCCCCCTCTTTATATTAAAAGAAATTCTTGTTCAAAGAATAGAAACAACAAAGTACTTCTTAAACAAAAGCGTCTTCTATGAACCCTAAAAGTCAACCGGTTCCTAGCTAAGGCTGGTCTGAGTAGTTGTTTTATATTACCCAGTGAAGCATTAAGTATAATAGTGTGATTTGAACCAACACATTTTAATCAGTTGTAGTTTTGGTTTATCAAATGCAAAATAAATGGGGTCTTATTGTAAGGAGAGTATATACTAAATCAACAATCTATTCTTTTAAGTGATTCCCCTTCTACCTGTAACCAGAAAAACTTTAGTAACTCTCTGAAAGTTTATAAAATAGAAGAGAGGAGAGCCTATGGTTTCTTTTTCGGCTTTAATTTCGAAATACTGAAATTGCTGGATAGTATGCATTAAAGAAGGAAATAAACCTTTTGTACACCTCACTTAGTTTTGAGTAAAGACCCGTTTGACTTTTTTTTCTATTTTGACTCAAAAAAGAGTATAAAGTCTCAGTAAATGCTGAAGAATAAATACCCTTGGTTTAGAAAAAAAAAAAGATTGCTTTGCTGTACAACTACAAAGGAAGGCCCTAAAATTTCAAATTAGTGACAACTAGAGTCCCGCAGGATCTCCTTTTGGTATAATTAAAGTCCTATCCTGCTTAACATAAACCTGTAATGTGGTTTCCCCAATGTCGGACATTTTTTTATTTATTATGGAATTGTTTGTTACATTCTTTCTTTTATTATATAATTTTATACTACGGAGCTACTAAACTTTTGTATTTTGTGTATAACTAAGAGACCTAATAATAAGTCAGCAACAGAATAGTAGTATAGCCCTAAATGCGCCCCAAGAATATCCACATTCAAAAAGGTTTCAAAACCTACTCCGAAAGTAGACCCACTTAGGTTAATGCTGTAAAAGCTTAAGAAAAGAAAAAACTAATTAAAAAATGACTTTAACCGGGTATATTGCAAGAATCTAATTGCCGAGTACCTCGCTAACAAAAAAGCAGCTTTGTTTTATAGGACTACTTTTTTTTGGTCAAGCCAATTCCTTAGCTTAGATATTCTAATTCGTGTATTTTTTTAAGATCTTAATCTCGTTTTGAGCCTGCAAGCTCCGTCTAATTTGGCATACATTTCATTTACTTCTTTCACTGGAACAAGCAAGAAGGGGTTCATTTTGCCTTCCACAAGACTTCTGCCAGATTTTGAAAACCGAGTCCAAGAATAAGGTGATACTTATACCTGGGACGTCCAATGAGCGTTTTAACTATTTTTGCAATAAAGGAGATAGTATTTAGAAAGGTGTTCTTGTTGAAGATCGGGTATTAGACTATAATTTTTGATTCCATTTATCTTATCCCGCTGTTAAACAAAGTCTTATAAGTATGTCGAGTATACCAGGGACTAAGCCCTGCGAGTATTCTCGTGAAGCGGAACTCCTGTACGTAGTAGTTAGTTATTTAGAATTTGTAAGTCTGTAACTGATGTACAAATCTTCAGGTTCTTAATCTTTGTATTTTTCCCCTTTAATTAAGTACGATATGTAAACCAAAACTTTCGTGGATTTGCTTCTAATACGTTTAGGGCTTCAGTATTTTAGTCCAAGCCCTTAGTTGTGCTATCGAGCTGTAGTAAAGTTTAGTTTAGTTTATGTAATCTGAGAAAATAACTCAGTTAGGATACCTAGTAGGCGCCTAGAATTGGATCCATTTCCTTCATAAATATTTGAAAGGGATTCCGTATCCAGGAAGTTTTTAGTAGTCCTGAGAAACCTTTTCCTGAGTTATTGCATTCTAGAGGGTGGTGTCACCCAACTTAGTTACTTATACGGCAAAAGTTGACTCTTAAGCCCAAAATATCTATCTCACGAATTTTTTGCTGTTACCTAAAATAAAAGGGATCTTTTGTTATAGAACTTCTTAAATACTCACGAGAAAGCTCTCAAATACAAATAAAAGTTTGCGTAATTAAAGGACGAGAATAACGCGCTTACTAGACTAAATGAAGTTTTAAGATATGTAGACCGCCTTTCTAGGTATCGCGGGAAACGAACCGGTGGCAAAAAGTACAGTACAGCGCTCTTCCTGCTATACACCCGGGAAGCCCGCTTTAATATTAATATAGGAAAGAGGAAAGACTCTTGTAAGAAGCCTAAAAAAAGCAAATAAGTTCGTTTTTTATATGATTGTGACAGTACTTTAACAAGGAGCTTCGAAACTTCTTATGACAGGAATTCTCAGGTATAGTATAGTTAGAGCTTCTTGACAAGTTCTAAAGAATTTCAAGTAGGTTTTGTTAAGTAGGCCTGTTCAGCTTAAGTAGTAAGGAGTCTACGGCCATGTAATTAAATATGGAATTGATTCTATAAATCCTTAAATATATGGCAGAGAACCCGTCAAGATAGATATTCCAGGATAGTCTATTTGGGTCTTCTTTTCTGGATCGTATTAGTTTCTCCTTTTAAGTTTTGAGAGTTTTTAATTAAGGAGTTTGCTTAGTCTAGGTTTCTGATTTCAGATTAAAGTTAAGCAATGAATTTCAGTAAGTAATCTCAGGAAAGTTCCATTAGCAAGTAAGCGGATAGCTCTTATGTGTTTTCTAGTCAATGTATATTTTGGTTATAAGGGTTTATAGGAGAACTAAGCAATTCTCTGGTGTTCCTTGTCATTTCTCTCAGGAGGAGAACTGGTTGTAAGGCCATCCAGGTTTTTTTTCAGTTTAATTAGAAAATTGAAATTTCTTGTTGAATGAGAGTTCCCTTTTTGTATTATAGTAGTAAAACAGTAGTAATTTGACTGGAATGTAGTAGGTTCGAAAGTGTTAGGAATCAGTACCCTTCTTATTAGTAATTTCAAACTCATAATATAGAAAGAAGAGCCTGAGCAACTCTTATTAAGATAAGATGAAAGGATATTCCGGTAACATATTTATTACGATTTCCTTGTAGCTTTATATCTTATGTTATATCCTAGTGGAGCTTGACGTTCGACAGGTATTGCAGCAAGTGTTAACGATTCAAGTACAAGAGTTCAGTGCATTAAATAATAGGTAGAACTAACTTCTTAATGTAGCATCTTAGAGAGTTAGGGATTTCTAGTTAAGTAGGGTACAACCCTCAATTGACAGGCATTGAACTTTCATAGGCATTAGCTTTCAAGAACAGTTTTCATTAGAGTTGGATTCCTTTATTCGTTTAGGAGGACTGGGTTTACTGACAGTATAGTATATCATTTATAAAGAAACTCTTTAGAAGTAGATGATGGTATCACCCGGGTAAAGTACAAGATCTTCCTCTATTGACATGACAGTGAATTCAGGTTTAGGTTAGCAGTAGGTGTATTTAGAGTTTCGGATGAGGTATTAGAACAGTTTCAGTTATTCTATGAGTCCGTATATTGCCAGCGGTAGTCACTTACTGGTTTAACAAGAACCAAATGGATAGAATTTCCTCCTTGGCTATTTACTGGATCTTGGGGACTTGAACCTGCGCCATAAGTGTTTCCAAAGCACTGAGGAAAATTGTTGATTTCATTGTTTTTGCCCATGGTAAAAGTTTTTTCATTTTGGAAGCTTTTCTATTAAGAAAAGTGGGGCTTATACTTTTTTTTGTCGTAGTAGAAATTTGAACCAACATTTTAGTAAGTTCTATCTGGGTCCATTTTAAGTTAAGAAAAAATTCTATTTCATATAATATACAAGCAAAAGTGCATAAAATTAGTATTCCCCAGTATGCATCTCTAGCAACAAGTAAGTGACTCCAGGGAAAGTTCATTAATAGGTAGCAGCTCTAGTCTGTAAGGTAACTAATTCTTAATTAAGGGAGTAGCTCCTGACCTGAACAAAGTGAAAGGTTTCCGGGCTTTCTCTAAGAAGCCCGCAATTTTAAGTATAGGAAATTCAAAGTATCCTAAAGTATTCTTTTGTTATTATTATTCTAATGGATATGAATTTTGGCTTTCCTTTTTTATGTCCTGCGTGCTTTATTAGTATCTGGAATAAGTACTCTAAAAAAGTGTAAGTAAGTAAGTAAGTAAGTTCCTGGTAGCTGTGTTTTTAGTCTTCCATATGTCCTTTTCTGCTTTTAGTATCCTGGGTAGTAAATGGAAAAAGGTTCAAGATTGACGGAAAGGACCTTATCCGATATAGTCTTAATGCTTGGGTCATGATGGGATCTGCAAGCCAAACTAACTGACTAGGCAAAGGAGTTAATCCTAAGTCTAAAGCATGGAAAATGTCTTCCTCTTGGTGTAGTTCGTGGCTTTGTGTTCTTGAAATTCCTATCCTAAGAGTTCTTAGTTTAGGGAAGTAACTCCATCAATAACAATTTTATAATAATACCTATCTACAAGAGCACGAAGTACAAGGTTTTCCTAGAATTCTTAATTTATAACTTTTGAGTCCTGAAATCAGTAATTGACTTGGGAAGTGCTGTTTGTACTGTATACCCTGCCGGTGTAGCTAGATAACTAATTCTAAATTTCCCTGTTTTAGGAAAGTCATAATTCTTAATCTTATTCCTGAGAAGTAGAAGAAACTCAATTAAAGACCTGTAACTATGTAACTATGTAATATAGGAGTTTTCCTTAGAGTTCCCTGAATAGAGGAAATTCCTAGGAGTTTAGAATAGATAGTTTAGGAATCTTTGAATTTAATTAATTGTTGCTTTGTTAATGAAACCTGTAATTGACTGAGGTTGCTAAACCTGTAAGGTAGTTTACTTCTTTCTTTGCAGTCGAGGGATGGTCTAAAGGAAAAGGAGGATTGAGTTCCCATTTCGGTGTTTTACATCTTGTTTCATTTCTTTGTTTGCTAGTGAAATGAAAGTTCAAGCGAGGTAGAGTTCTTTCTTCCGATCTAATGTATTTGCTTATCCGCACATGAAAGTTAGAGTCCTTTAGGAAGGAAAGCCTGCCTAAGTGGTGCACTTCTAAGCTGGGTAAGAGCAATCCCTGTCTGTCAAATTGAGGAATTACTTGTAAGTCTGCCTCATCGGTCTAAGGAATCCCAAACTAATAAAATAAGCAGCAATCCCCTTAACCTAATAATCCCGCACTTTGAAACACAAATATCCTCACTCAATCTAGGAATGCCCGGGCAATACTATCACCTAAATAAAAGGGGTACTGAGCATTTGGAACGGTTACCAAATTTCATTTAATGCAAAGGAAAATTGTTAAGTTTTATTGATTTTACAGATTGGACTCCTTTTTGAAATTTAAAAGCTTTTCTATATACAAAATATAGGTTTGATAAAAAATGACTATGTAGAAATTGGAACACGAAAAAAAGTCTGTTCTTTTCTTGAGAGCCTTAAAATGACACCGTTTTTAAGAAAAAGTGTATTTTATATTATATACAAGCAAAAGTTATAAAAAAAAGTGGGTTCCCTGAGTCGATCTCTAACATCAGCTTAAGGTGCACAATCCACCCATTCCGAACCTACAATCTCCACTTACTCTTACTAAGATAAGAAACCAACATTAAGAACACTGTGCCTGAAATTCAATACCTAGGAATTGAACTGTCTAAGGAAGCCTCCTCTAACTTATAAGTTAATCTTAAATACTCTCTTAGCTGAGCTGGTAATGGAACACTCTAAGCCCTTAACCAAAGTCCTTTCTTCAGTCGAACTATTTTTAAACTTTTTTGAGACGAGGGATTTCCATATGTAAACAGAGTCCTGTATTCTTTGGTGAAAGGAAAGGGATACTTGTGTAGGTACTTCTTAGTTTTTTTATCTTTTCCTAAGTATCTAGCCACTCTTTGTTTATAAGATAGACCCTAAGACTTTAGATAGGAGAACCCCCCCCCCCCCATTTTTTCTCTATAAGGATTTCGTTGGGGGTAGGCAGGGATTCTTTCTTAAAAAAAGGGTTTGGCTCTCTATTACATCTGTATCCTTTTGCTGAGACAGTAAATTTAGTAACAATTTTATAAAAAGTTTATATCCAAGTTCTGTACAAGTGGGAAAATCATTTTACCAAGTTTAACTTACTTTTGTTTCTACGGCATACTAGACCCTTCCTCTGTTTTCATAACTTATTCAAGAGTAACAAAAAAAGGTGTTGTACATATATTCCTAACACTTAACTAAAAGACTCTATATTAGCGGGATATTAGGTTGTTGTAAGGAGAAAATGCCCTTTTACAGTGCGCCCTCGGACTGGAAATTTTCACCTATTCTCAGTTTTATCATGTATGCTATAGGCCCGCATTACTACAAAGAAAGCTGGTAAATCCTGTTTAAGACCCTTCCACTTTATTAAAAAAAATTTTTGAGCCATTTAGCTCAAACCAAGAATTCACTTAATATTTTCGATTACTCAAGAACAGAATTTCTTCTATACCCAAGCAAAATCCGCATTCCAAAACACAAAACACTTGGGAATAATAGAGTAAACAAAGGAAGCCGCACCCTACTTATTATAGCTTATAGCACGCTGCAATACTATCAATATTTTTTTTAACTACTTGTAATTTACTTTTTTTCTATTGATGAATAAAAGAAATCCTGTTGCTTGGCATATACTCCTGAGCTATCACTCTATTTTATTTTAGGGTTGCCCTTAAAAATTGAATTAATCAAGTGTTCTTGTCTTTGTATTACAAGTTTGAAAACTAGTTAAGGTATCGTCAATCTATCTATAGCTTCGGAATCTTTAGATTCACATTTCATTTCAGAATTCTAGTAGGATATTCAGGAGATTTTTATTGTTCTGTACCAACCTTCTCTATAAGAAAAGAATAAAATAAGTATTTATTTAAATTCTTTACTAGTTGTGTTGTGACGTTAACAACACTTGCAAAAACGGAGAATCCACGGGAAGAACTAAAGGCCCCGGTAACCCTACTAAATAAAATGCGTTTTCTGATTTATTTACTGAGGATACTATAGATTCGGGTGTCCTGTTCATGAGAATATTACTTAACTATGTTACAAGACTATCCAATTCTAGTATTTAGACTAGAGCACCTAAGAACTTTCGAGAAAAAAGGCCCCCTACCTAAACTAAAGTAAAGACAAAGTCCTAAATTGTATTGAAACCCCGTTTGTAGAGAATTTTACCTTCCTTTCTTTACCCTTTTTTCCAGCCTAATAAATCCTCTTTTGAACTTTCAAATTGTAATTTTTTAATTATTACTATCTAATCTAAACAGTGAATAGTTTAACTTAAACAAGTAGAATTTTGGCCTCAGTTGTTATGACTAATAATTGCGAGAAGATGTACCGCATTCAATTCATATAACCTAGAAATCTGGAATTTCCCTTAATATTAATAGCTAAGCAAGCTAAAGCTTTCCATACGCTAGCCGCAATTACTGCATGCATGAAACGCGCTTCATATCATAAAGCGTGTACTATTAAGGATATTATAACTCAAGGAGCAAGGAGTCAAAAGCAATAGGAGATCTAACATAGAGGTATAGATTTTAAATGACTAGAATAAAGTATCCTTTACTAGAAGAGACTGCGCTCAATTTCTTTGGTTATAAGATCTCTTAAAAAAAAAAGGGATACCCTGTACCTTCAGAACACGAAGCAGTACCTTTAGCCTGGCAGGCTCTTTCAAAGGAGGATCCGCTTGAGATGAGAAACAGTAGTCAATTTCCCGTTAATAAGGAAACCCTGTATATATATAATATAAAGGAAAAGAATACACTAAACCTCCCCGCAATACCAGGTGGATCACACTTGGAAAGGCCCTTATTTTTGTAATAGATAAATTCCTAAAATAAAGTCCCACCAGCTGCGCTAGGTTAGATATATGTATATGAAGATGCTCCTTAAAAAAGCATGTGTTTCTTTGTAAAATATCAATAAGGAGACCCTAAGAATAAATATGAATATAACTGGGCTTCGAATATCTCCCTATATGGGGTATATAAGAGAAAGTCAATAGCATATAAAAGGAAGGCTTGTAGACTTATCTAATAAAATAGATACAGCTTTTGCGTAAAACATTGTAAATTGATTGAATATCCTTCAGGGTAAAGTATTTTCGGAATAAAAACATGTAAAAAGCCTCGGGAAAATTGGGGGTAGAGCTCTTTTTTAAGAAAAATTAAGAAAAGCGTTTATATTAATACAAGTATATTAGGATGTTTGAGATATTTAGTTTAAAAAGTGTATATATAAGGATGCCCCATTTGTAGTTAATTGCTTTCGGGATTGGGAATAGTCACTTCCTTTCTTTTCTACCGCAGTTAGGACCATACTTAATACTTAATTTCAGAACAGGCAAAATAAGTCCAGAAAGGCTCTGGAGGTAATAAAATAATTAAGTGGATAAGCCCCCGTTTAAGAGGGCTTTCCTGGTAAATTTAAGAAAAGTACTGGAATCCGGATACTTTTTTATTATTATTAATTATATTTGATTTTGTCCTGTATCCTTTTCCTTTTTTTAAATTAAATCAAAGGAGAGTCGTACATAAAAGTAAGGTGGAATTATTTCCTTTTAGAGTTTCAAATATAGAAATTAAGGGATATTCTACTGTTACAAAAGAGCCTGAATCTAATTCATACTAAAAAGTATGAAAAACTAGCTAAGCTTAACTCTCTGTAAGGCCATTCTCGTGACTTATAACGTCTAGATACCCGCCTTCATTTGCAACTTTTCATAGGTTTTTGTTACGGACAATTTTGTAATAAAATAGGGACATACTTTACTTCTAAAAAAAACAGGTTATTGCAAAACTCTCACAGAAAAGAAAAGGAACTCTTTCAGCATTTCACATAGGGAGACTTTACTTAACAAGTAACCGCAATTCTGATTTCTTGAATCAATAGACTATATACCTACATTTACCGAGTTTTTCCTCACCTGTTTATGCTTATAGGGTTCGCCCTTTTGGGGCCTTGGCTAGAACGCCGTACAAGAATAACTCTTTAGATTCGAAATAGGAATACCTAGAAGCACTCGGGAAACCAAAAGAAGAGGGCCTGTTATAATTTCAAAGAAAGAGCTATTACATTTCGGAAATTCGTTTTTTATATTACTTAATATTTTGAGTGAGTCTTAACTTAAGGGTAACCCTTAGCTGGGCGATCTCTACGAGAATGCGAGAAATTTACAAGTGTAACCCAGGCGGGTACGAGGTCTTAGACTATAGTTGTCGTTTAGATTTAAAGGCGAACTTAGGCTTTGTCTCAACACAACAAATAAGGAGTCGATTAAAAAGCTATAAAGAGTCATCCAGGAGATGCATAAATTTTCTATTTAGAGCTCGACTATAATATAAGGACGTGTTTTCTAGAGTTTAGGGGATTTCAAGAAACTTTCGTTCGTAGTATCTCTGTTCGATGAAATAATTGTATATAAAGATTGGCCTCTTGATCTGTTTATTAGCTCTATAAATTGAAAGAAAGACAAGAAAACCCTAGTGCACAGGACGTTTATCCTTAGTTTGTTACGGGGCTAGTCTGATTCAGCACAGAAGTATAGTAATTACAGAAAGTATATAGCATATAAGAGCTTTGAGTCCTCTTTTTTGAAACAAAAGAATCCTACGGGCGGTTACTTTATTTGATATAAAAAAACAATTAAGACCGAAAACGTTTGTTCTAAGCAAGAATTTGTATAAACCTGCGGGATTCCCTGAGTTCTTTAATTAGCAGCCAATCTCATAAAGGAGTTTTCTAATTTTTAGGAAACTCAACTTTAGGGGTATAGTCTATTGGAAATTCTTTGTAATTTGAGCTTTTGCGGGTATACCTTGAAGTAGTATTACTTGACTCTAAAATTTCAGACTTTGTTTTTTTTTTCAAAAAAATAGAGAGTGTAGCAAGTTTTTACTATTTGGCCCCAGTTATAATTTGAAGTTTTCCCTAGTCTTTTTTTATTTAAGGTAAGGGGGTTGCTATAAGCAAGAGCTTAGGCTTTCTAGGATTCAGAACCAGGAATTAATTGAATTTCTGTCCTAAATTCCCGCACTTGTTTAGGCTCTCATTTTTTTCTTAAATTTATCCACGTTCTTATAGCTTATAGACAGGGTATCCCACAGATATACTATTAACAAAGTTTAGATCATATTCGTTTATTTATTAAAGTTTAATATTAATATTATGAGATGAGGGGTACTTTACTTTCAACTTAAAATACCTGGTTCGAGCAATGAGCTAGGGTTTTTTTACTGCCAATATTTAGGTTAGTGAAGTGCTATTGGAACTGCAACTATCGGAGAATTTAGAGAGTTTGCTTTGTTTTCAGATTAAGAGAACTAGAAAAATGGGTTTGTATCGTTCTTACTTAACTACCAGAGTTATTCGACTCAAATAGCTATGTATCGTTAAGCTTACCTTATTGCATTAAATTACTTATTTAAGAAGGATCCTACTCCTTCATTGTCTCTCTCATTTTTCGAAGTGAGACTTTCTTTCGTTTGTACTTACCCACCAAATAGAACCTTAGAATTGAGATTGAAGGACTTGACCTTGTATCGACAAGAGACCCTTTACAAGGAAAAAGTACAAGAAAGTGTATAAATACTTCTCTTATTAAATATTAAACCCGTTTTTTCGGGGATTAGAGACTTCAGTTAAGCCCATTTTTTTATCTTTTTAACAAAGAAGTTACGCACATGCACACAAGTCAAGGAATAGCTGTTTTCGTGTCTTTCTGATCCTGTTATTAGGACAAGGAGGTTTCTAGTAATTCTTCTTTCCTCAGTTCCGGACCTAAAAGCAATTAAAAGTGAGAGGGATAAGGCAAAGCAATAGGGTCTGGGGTTTCTCTTCTCTAATAGGTAAGGCATTTAAGGAAATCTCATAATATAATATATAAGAGTCAATTTTAGATCTGAGCTGAGCACAGTAATTTAGATTTGTTTTAACTCTAGGGTCTAAAGAAATGTTGGTACATTTTAGATTGATTTATTTACTAAACTTTCTAATGGATATTGATTTGCTGTCTTTAATATTTGTAAAGTATTTACCAGATATTGAGGCAAGAGTTATCTTGTTTGTTGTACTCATTCACTGTACCAATTAAGTATTCCTTTGAACAAGATTCTTGGGATTGGAGTGTTATAATGGAATATAGGGAAAAGCAAGTAACTGATTTAAGTCTAACAAGTGAATATTCTTGCTAACGAGCTAGGATTGTCTTTCAAGGTACGAAGCGAAGTTCAGCTTGATTCTGAATCTATCTGTTTAGCTGGTAAAGGAGATAATCGATTCCTTGTATTAGTTCTTTTGGTTGTTAGTTAATGGAAACCTGTATAGACGGTAGTATGAGATTTTATATTCCTTCTTCTGCTGATAAGGGAAAACCTTAACAGGTAAAATAAACAGAGAAAAGGGAACTCCCTTAAGTGTAAGTAAAGTCTAAAGCGCGGGCTATTGGGAGCTCCTAAAATCTTAGAAACAACAAAATAGACTACGGAGTCGGAGTCTCTGTAATTCTAAACTGGAGTAAGATCAGTTCCTATGAAAAGGCGTTCTCCTTTTAAAATAACTAACACAGAAGTCTCTTCCTCCCTCGACCGAAAGTTTATAAGCGTCCTTAGGCTTCTTTTCTAGCTTAGCCTTAATACCCGGATTTACTTTCTACCCGGGACCACTTTAGAAGAATACAATCAGGATTAATCTCAGGGCCCCTTTGCATTGCATGCCTTATCCGATATTTTATGGAATTCGTACTCTAGTTATTCGTTAAAAAAAAAAGGAACCCGTTTTTGTGATTTATAGAGTAATTCAAAAAAACCCAGTTACAAATAAGGACTACTTCAAAAAAAGACTCGATTTTGTGTGAATCTCTAAATTTGAAAGTCTTTTTTCGTTGAGGCATATATATATTTTATTGTGAGAGAGAGTTTTCTAATATAAACACCTTGTTCAGGGCTACAAGCTGGAGTCCGTCTCAGTTCTTTTTTTTTTCATAGATAGTAGTGATCCTAGAATGCGGCACTTCACCAAAGGAAAAAAATGTGGCTAAAAAAGTTCTGAAGTTACAACGGGTCTGAGCTTTTGTTTTGACAATTTCTATTCTAATAGAGGATCTCTTTACAGGATAGGAGTAAGTAAGGAATAATAGTGCAATGTATCCTCGTGGTATTATAATAAATTATTAGTTGAATCTGCTACTTAACTTTGAAAAGCTTAGGTAGAATGACCTTAATTACAACTACTCTCTAAGCTATTTGGTAGGTAGCTTGGGTATTAACTTATTACAACGAAAAAGTTACGCCATTTCGAAATTGAGGTTATGTACGTAAGTTCGAATGCCGGTTGCTTAGAATCTCGTGAGTACTATTCTCAATCTACGCAGGACGCTGCCCTTATATATCTTTATTTATACTTTTAACCAAAAAAAGAATTCGGATTTATATATACTGTATAGTAGGAAGTACTTCCGAAATCCGCTACCTGTTGTGATTCATGAATACATATCAAAAAAGCCCTTCTTTAGGTTCTCCTTTCGGGTAGGTAAACCACACTTGGCTATAATATAACAAGTTTTTGCTAACTATCTCAGAGAAGCTACTTCTAAGGTTTGATGTAAATTAAGGACTTATCCACTAGGCATAGATAAGGAAGGGTCGGTCCCAAAAAACTTAGAATACTTTACTAGTATAGCTCCTTTCTTTCCTTGCACGAATTTCCTTTCGTATTGTAAAAATTCTTGGGTTTATCCCTGTGTAGTTTGAAGAAAGTTCGATACAAGGAACAAACATAGTAAAGATTTTTTTCTAGATGCAAAAATAACTCTTAGGATCCCAAAAGTTGTCATATACTTCTCCCTTGTCAATTGTAAGGGCCTTAAAGCTAGGTTGAGTACCCTCTTTATGATCAATTTAGAAATAGAAACGAATCCGTTATGAGAATTTACACAGGTTAAACAGCGCTCCAAGATTTCTGCTACCTTACCGCAAGGGGTACCCCCCTTTAAAGTACGAAGCCGAGGCAAATATCACAAAAGGGTTGTAGAGGAATAAGGCGAGAAACTTAACATATGAAGAAGTACATAACTTGAATAGGATGGAACTAACAAAAAGTACAAGCAAATTCCCGGATACTGACTTAAGAGTTACCACAAAGCGAGGTGTGTAGGACTGGGTATGTAAGTACTCTTCAAGATCCGCTTTTTATTTAATAGGATTTTCTCTCTATTTTGTCTTCTTTCACTTAGCTGGGGAGCTTTGCTGATAAAGTAACCCCAAAAACCCTGTAGACAGAAGGTGTTAATCCCGTCTATTTATTTCTAAACTTTCTTTTTCAGAACATAATTATTCACTGGAGTTTTTCAAAAAGCATAAAATTGTATAATGTTTATAGTTTTTTTATCAATATTTTGAGTTTTCGCTTTTGTCCACTCTCAAATTCCTATAGTAAGAAGTTCTTAATAAAATGTAGTTTTGAATCCTAACCTTTTTTTCTAGTACTAAATAAAAAATCTTTAAAGCCAAAAACTAAAGTTTTATGTATAATAAACTTAAAATCAGTAGTGTGTTACCTGACAATAAAGTATTAACAAAAGGATGCTTTAAGGAAGATAAGAGCTAAATAACGTAGTATTTATTCTATATAAGTGATTTTGTATTTCCGTGTCCCACAATAGCTAGGATTCTCTTTATAAGGCTCTGTACTGTTGATAAACCCCAATAATATTTCTTAAAAGGATAGAAAGAAGTTCCAGAATTATACCACTTACTTAATGAGGCAAGGCAGGTTGAAACTGTATGTGATGTAGAAAGGGACTTTTGACTTAACAGGAGGTTTTTTTTACCAATCTAACTTTTTTAGATTTCCTTGTTGCGTAAATATAGAAAGTAGATATACACATACAGAGGGGTCTCCTTGGAAAGAAATACACGATCAGCTTTCCTGAGTATCCAGAGTGTAGGGGGCACGGTATAAAGCTTTTGGCACTCTTTCTTGAGTTACAAGATCCTATACTTATTTAAAGCGTAACTTACTCTCTATCTTAGCCACCTGGAAGAGAGGATTGTGCCTGTCCTATACAAAAACAAAACTTCTCGAGATAAGACTATAACATTAAGATTTCTAACAATGTAAATATCCCTTAGAGGTTCCTTTATAACACAACTTTTTTATGATTCTCTATTTTCTATATTATACCCGCCCCGTACTTAAATACCCACTTTACAAAAGAAAAGGTAAGATTCAAGTTTCAAGGCTACAGACGGGTATATATAAACACCTCCTTATTTACTGCATTCTAATAACTAAAGAAGGACCCCTGTTCTTACTCTAATAAAGTTATACCCCCTAAAAGTTTAAGATCTACCTCAGAAAAAAACTAAAATAAAAGGGGAGTCCTTTAGAGTCTTTCAAAGTATAGTTGATTTAATTGCAGGGATACTCCTTTTTTTACTACCATAATTTTGCAAAGCACACATCTTTTCACATAGGGAAAAACTCCCTAATTAATTTTAAGGCATGTATGAAACTGTACTTAGATACCCCGTATCTCTCTGAACGAGGCTAAAATAAAAAAAGTATAGAACATTAAAGGAAAAGGGAGTTGCAAATACGCCAAACAAAGAGAACTTCTTGATGTTTTCTAGACAAAGAAGAAAGAAATCGTTTATCCTATTAAATTAAGTAAAGAATTTGAGAAAAAAAGCTTACTAAAGTCTTGCAGAGACCCCTTGTTCTAGAACTAGATTCATTTTTTCTACTGAATAGAGGGTTTAAGCTCAACAAGTGAGAGTCTTTTTCTTGATCTTGCTGCTAGTGTAGTAAGGGTTAACTATAGATATATAGTACTATCCATTTTTGTTTTGTAGTAGTTTGATACCAGATTTAAAAGGGTTTTCTTTAGAAAAGAAAGGGGATGCTGTGGAGTAAAAGCTGCAGGAACTATACAAATGTAAAAAATTGTTCTATATTGACTATTTCGGTCTGAGTTATTCCCTTACCTAAATAAAGATTTATATAGACCAAAGTAAGGTTTACTATTAAACTGTAGATATTAAGCTTACTATATTGATTTGATATGATACTAAACACAGAACCTCGCTTCCAAAACAAGAACAAGGCTTAGATATTTTCTTCTTTATTTTAATGTCTGATAAATTGAGTTGGTTTGTAGCTTAAAAGACTCCTTTATATATGTCATACTTTCATTTCAACTAGACCTGCCCCAGGCAGTGTCCCTACAAATAGGGGTTAAACCCGGAGGGAAGTTGTTAAGATACTGCGAGTACTTATTCAAGCTATCCTATATAGATAGATTGCCCGCCCTACACCTAGCAGCCCCTACTATTGCTTTGCTTGCTTTTAAGTTCACAAAAGAATAAACTAGAGTAGAACTTTATATTCGATTCGAGTGGGGTTCTTGACAGCAGTCGTTTACGGAAAAGTCAAAGTTTCGATTATTCGAAACTTTTCTTTTACTACTACTACGGTACTAGGTTATCTTAATTAGAATTCCAACTAGGGTTTAGTTTTAAGTTAAGGATTTGTAGAATTGAAGTTTCCGTTAATTAGTAAGTATATTTATCCCTTGTTTACGCTACAGGGTTCCCTGTTAATAGTTTAATAATTTGATCAAAAGTCTTTGTAAAACTAATGCTCTGGAAATAGAAGGAGATTTTTAATATATCAAGTCAAGATATAAGAGCATAAGTTTGTTTAGAACTTACCCCTTCGAATATAAACCCCGTATCTTTGTTCCTTGTGACCTTATCCTCCTTTTGTTATTTAAAATAGATGTCTAGTATTACTCCAATTTAGTAGCGTCCTGAAATGTAAAGCTAAAATACAAACAAGATTTATTTAACACTATCCGATCGCAAAAGAAATAGCCTCGTGTTGCCCTACTGACTATATAGCTAAAGACCCTTGTAATTAAAATCACATTTTAGTATTGAAAACGACGTCTAACGCTCCTAAAAGGTAAAAATCTAAAACGGGAATCCTACCTACCGGGTAAAAGCACACTCCAAAATACTTGACTTATCGCCTTTGGTATACTGCTCTATAACTAAGCATATCATGTGACAAAACAATTTTAAGGGACCCCGCTTTATGGTATGGCAATGTAAACAAAATAGAATAGCAAGTAAATCCCAGTACTTAGAAAATCGTAAACTAATCTAAGCAAATTCCGGATTTTCTTTCTTACAAGTGAACTCCAACAGAAAAAACAAGAACTTATAAAGCTCTCAAATAAGCTACCAAACTCTGCGGCAAGTCAAAAGGGCTTACTTTTTTACAAATAAGGTATTCAGAGTTAAGAGAAACGCTTACAACTATTAACTATGCTACTTCAAAAAAGTGACTGGGATATTTTTGTGAAGAGTTCTTCTTGCTATAGATCGCTTTTGATCTTCGGTACCGGATTGAAAGAAAGTAACCCTTAATTATAAAAAAATTTATATAATAAAAAAAAGCCTTTTATATGTAAAATTCCTTTTCATCCTATATCAAATAAAGAAAATTTCCGTTTGTATCTATATTTATTTTGTACTCAAAAACACAAGAATCTAATATAATATCCTTTTTTTAATACAGAATTCCTACAAAAAAACCTACCTAGCAATCAATATCAATATGTGTGTGTATGTAGCCGGACAGTGCACAGCTTCCTATAGGATTTAGCCTAGAATACCCTACGAGTTCAAAACTTGTAATACAAGGACAAGAGCACTTGAGAAATTTTTTACTCATGATAAATCCTTTAAATTAGAGTGATAGCTTCCATCCAGGAGTATATCCCAAGCTGTAGGTACTTTCCTAATACATAAATCAAGAGGGATAAGACTTTTTGTATATGTCGCGGATTTTCTCTAGAAAAAAAAGTAAAAGACCCTATATTTCCAGCATACTAGCTTAGAAATGCTACTCAGTTTAATACTGTAAAACAAGTTGTGAGCTATAAATAAGGCAAGAAACTTTAAGTAAAAACACAAATATACGGACTTCCTATACAACATGAGGCACCCACTTCAGAGCAACAATTCCCACAGTCTCTGAGCTGGCTGACAAGTTAACTAGGAAGAATTAATAAACTTCCTTAAAGTCTAGATTAGTTGGGTCCTAAGCAAGAAAGACCTTAATCTGAGAGGAGATTGTAGATAAATTCAAGGTGTTCTTAAGTGGCTCGAAGAGGAAAGGCTCTAATTATTCCATTGGAGGATTTCTAAGTTCCTAAATCCCTTACTTATATACAGTGAATGAAAGCATAAAAATAAAGTGTACGAAACTAAGAATTTGTATTAACACCTTTACCGTCAATCAGCCTAGCCCGGCTTACAAACAGCTATGACTAGCTTTTTCTCTTGCAAAGGACAGCTACTTATCCGGAACTTCGTACCTTATCTCTCCTAAACTATCCTCTAGAAATCGTAGGAATTTCGGTTAGGAGCAAGTTTCAAAAGGAGTCCCGTAATGCTAGGAGATAATGAACCTCTTTTAAGAGTAAGAGATTTCCCTTAATTTTTATATCCTATGTATAATGCGCTTCTGTTGAAATAGATTTCCATCTATCCCTAGGATCAAGGTAAATGAATTGGTCAAGACCGAGATATCTTCTGCAACTAGAATTGCAATTTTGACAATAAATCAAAGTCCGTGTAAGACTAGACAACAAAGGATCCTTATTCAATTTACAGATCTTTTATTTATGTTTATCCATATTATCTAGTGGAAAAATCTTAGAGTCTTTCTTTTAAATTGACTATTCAAGAATTTTATACCTACTTGACTTTTTTGAGTTATTGCTTAACGCTTTTTTCCTTGTGGAATTTAAGAATAAGATCGATCTTTCATTTTGGATAGGATACTCATCCCGGATATATATATCATGCTCTGGGGTGCTCTAAACCCTTACTACGAATCTTATCTTAGTCCAATTGCCTAAAGTAGCAACTAAATAAGTATTATACAGTATTATACTCTGTTTCCCTTTTAATTGATTTAAACTTTTTAACGAGAGGTGCGTGCTGCAGTCTTTACTTTTTTTAGAAGGCCCCGTGCAAACTAAGGAATTTGGACAATAAGCAAGTTTCTATTTAGTGAGTGTACCTTGTTGTATTCTGTTTTGCTCCTCAAACAATAATAAGATCTAATTTCGTTGAAGCTATAAGTTTTCAGACAAGAATGCCCTATCTTTTTTAAACCTGGTATTCTTAGTTACAAAGTTCTACAGGTGAGGTGAGCTGGAGTAATTTCAAAGTAAATATATCAAGTCGACAAGGTATACATGAAAGTTACTGGACTAAATAGAAATATGTATAGGAAAACTCTTTTGTTTCGGAATTCTGATCCTTGTTAATTGTATCTACAAACATTGGACAACTTTTCAAAAACAATCTAGGGTTTGTTACACGTAAGTTGTTTTTAATTAATCTTTATTTTCCTGTTCGGTACTTTTTTCAACGAAAAGGCAAGATCCCCGGTTATAGAGGCCCCAGAAAGCAAAAAAAAAGCATCTCTTAAATGTAATATCCCATGCATAGAAGCATACAAACCCTCACAAGTAGCTTTATCTCCTAGTATAAACTTTGACGGGTTTTAGTATTTATTTAAATTCTATAAATTGCTAACTTTATTAGAGTACCTTTTTTACATTTTACTGTGCAGGATTGAGGGCTTCTAATGAGACCCGCGAATTACTTGATATCCTTATGGTATTACATGGATCCAGTAGATTAGGTACAAAAAAATATCTTAATATCAGTTCTATTGTGTTCCTCTTTTCTTTTGGGAAAAATATGCTTTTTATTTTACCACTACAAAGAATCGTGGGTCATCTAAATAGAAATCTCGGGTACCCCGATTATTTAAGAAAATAGCCCATAACAAAACAAGGTATGCGCTTGTAAAAAAAGCCTTGGCCTTTTCCAAGTTTGAGCCGGTTTTTGGGGGGTCTGTATATGTTTTTTTTCTAGAATTCGAAGATTTACTCCAGTTTTCATACAATCCAGAGATATGGAATACGTTTACTAGAGTCGGGAACTTCATTTTTGCTGTCGTGTAAGGGATTTTCATTGAATTCGGATCTTGAAATGTAGAAACAACAAAGTCTTTTAGTAGTTAGTCCTAGAAATGCTTTCTTTTTAGGGTACAAACCTCTTCTTCCTAGCATTATACCTGTCTCATGTTGTTTGGGTAGTACAAATTCAAACTAAGAGAACTCTAACGAGGATCTCGAGTTTTCTTTTTTCTAAACTTCTTGTACCTAGGCTTGGGTTTAGCTCTAACTTTCGGAAAGAAAAAGGAGCACTTTGAATAAAATCATTTGTATAACTTATCGAAAGGGCTTGCTTCAGGGAGGGAATCTTAAATAAAGAGAACGTTGCATTTTCTGTACCGAGTGGGAGGTTTTCGTTCTAATCCGAATTTATAGAATCTTGACTGGGAAGGGAGTTGCTATCTAAATTGACTGTAGTTTGTTTCAGAGATCCAAAGCGGTTTCTTCTACTAAGCATTAAATTCTAAAAGAGGCTCTTGGTCGATCAAAATTGACAGTTAGTTTAGTAAGTAATATTATCTACATAAAGAAATTGGGCACGAAATAAGTTATAAGGCACCTGACTTATTTTACTTTGCTCATGAAAGGCAATAAACTCAGCATCGTAGTGAAGTGAAACCCTTAATTTAATTTAAACACGAATTTTTTTGAATATCTACATTCTTTAATGTTCCCGGTACACCGAGCTTACTAAAGCTTTAACAGTTTGTGAACTAGGCGTAGGCTAGGAGGGTCTTATTTTATACGGAGTGATAAGTCCCTTTTTCTTCTTCTCTGGTGCGATAAAAGCCCCCCTTCGTAGCGAATGGGGTATTCAGTTCTTAGATATATACTTATTGGGGTATAGCTATCCATCCTTAGAAGTTGTAGCGCTCTTGCCAGGATTCCTAGAAAGACACAATAAGTTCTCCTATAATTAAGACTATTGAATTGAAGCCTTTACTTTGAACAAGAAGTAGATAAACCCCAACGAAGCTGCGAAATGTATAAGATTTCAGATAAAAAGAAGTATAATAAGTGGAACTGGAAAAGCTCCTGAAACAGAGAAACACAAAAGACACCCATCTTATTTATTCATGACTACTTACTTCTCAACTTACTTAACTTTTATTCTTTAAGACAGCCACTTTAACTTAAGCAGGAATAACTATAGATATTAGACTCCTTACTTAACAATAAAAAAAACTGAAAGTTAAGGGAATCCCGTAAAGCAAACCAATACCGAAGTTACTATCTAATCTTCCATTTATCTAAAGTTTAGAGTGCGGTATGAATCTTTACTAAGTATCGCCTTCCTACACTCAAAAAAGGCTTTGGGCTCTTACATATAACACACCTCCCCTATGGAAAAAAAACTTTTGGGGACAGATATTTATTTATTCAAAACCCAACCTTGGCAAAAGACATTTTAACTACTAAGACTTTAGCTTCTTAACTGAGTCCAATTTCAGGGAATCTTGACAAAAGTGATATAACTACACACCCTATACTATAACGGGTACTCGGGAAGAAGAAAGAGTTTTGATCGAATACATAAGAATCGCCCTTATCCCAATATCAGAGTATACCCGCGCAGGTCCTTCAAGAGTCTTTTATTTATCACCACAAGACTAAGCTTTTACCAAGTCCGTCGGATAAAACCGAGCAACAAAAACAATTTAGTACAAATTCTATAGAGTCTGGCGTAAGCAGTGCTACAAAGCTTTGGTAAAGGTTTTGGTCCAAAGAAAGAATCTTGTATAGTTACTATAGTTCAGGGCTATTCTTAAGTACTTAAACTAGTAAGGTGGGGCAAACAACTCTTGTTTTATAACTTTAATAACATCGGGAAAGACTTTAATAGAAATTGCTAAAGGGTAGCAATACGGATTAAATCAAATAAGGGGAAACTCGAAAGTAGAGGTATAGCTTTTTTAGAAATCTCGACGCATAAGAGGTATGATACAGTGCTACTTTATAAAGCTCCCTATTCCTCCCGAACTGGGAATTGTATACTGCTTAAGTTACTTTTCAGGTATACTTTACCTTTTTTTATTCAGAACAACAAGTAAGGGATATGCTTACTGAGTAAGCATGTACAAACCTTCAAAGAGTTTCTATTTGGCAGGATTATTAGAGCTTCTTCTCGAAAATCTTGTTTTCGAAATTAAGAATAGTTAATATTACGCCTAAACTGGAATTAAGACCTTTCTCCAAACTCCAACTACGAAGGAATACGGGGGTGCCTCAATAGCTAGTTTGCAAAGGCAATACTTGCACGTAAAAAGTGAATCTAAATAGAATTGAGAAATCGACTCATTGTAAAAAATTTCTGGGTGTTTATCTCTCCCTCCTAGTTTCTCTGTGCTTCCTTATAAGAGTAACAAAGGCAAAGTCTTAGTAATAGCCCATATTTCAAGACATCAAGACATTAGGGATTTTCTAAATCTAAAAAAAGAAACTTGTGTTCCTTGGATTAAATTCAAAGTCATATCACTTCCGAAACTAAAAAAACTACTCTTTACAAGGAAATCCGGGGAGGGGGAAACACGGGAATACCCTATAGAAATAATTCTTCTTATCGCAGAGTCTAATAAACAAAAAAAAGATTCAAATCTTTTCCAGCATCATTGTTATCTTAGTACTCTAGTTACTCCGCAATCTACGGGGACTATAGCCTGCCTACTCGTTAGACAAGTTCTCTTTCTTTAATAAGACTTTTTTTTATCCCAGTTGAGTTTGAAAGTTTACCTAGCAGCAACAAAAACTATCATCATAATACATCAAAATAGCTCCTGCCTTTGTTGGTTCCACCTTCAGCTAATTCCTACTTTCTAATCCCTTATTCTAGGAATATCTGCTTATTTCATTTCAATATTTATAACGAGGGGTCGCTAAGATCTTAAGCGGTTGGACAATATTATAAAGCCATAAAGCCAGTATTCGACTTGGTAGGAGTGCAGACATTTTCTTAGAGTTCCTCGTCGGATTGTCGACTTTTGCAAGCATATGTTTTTTACAAATCTAAATCTTTTTTTATGTATAGTAAGTATATACGAGGCGCCCCCCATTTAAATTAAGTTTTTAGCTCTATTAGTCAATTGTTAATTTTAGTAACCCTTCAAAAGTGTACCTATTTGATCTTTTTTAATAACTAGATGGGATGTAAACGGATTAAAATGATCGTAATCAGTATAACTCTATACACTAGAAATGTCAGAATAAGTACCTATGATAGAAGGTGTGTGGCCCTATTAAATTGACTGTTACTCTAGGTGTTTAGCATAAAGACTTAGTAACTAGAATTAGAAAAATTGGCATATCTGGGTAAGGTACGCCCTGTGAAGAAAGAATCCTGTAGAATTAAAAGCAGGAGTTGTTTATACCCTTATATTCAAGAATCGTCTAGTTGTTACTTTACGGAAACCCGGTGTTACTTCTATTCTAGGGTACTATAGAATTTTTAATCGCCCCCTTGATTCCTTTACAGATTTAACAGCTGAAAAAAAAGCAAAAGGTAGTAGGATACTTATTGAAAGCTCTCAAAATATGCACTCCTTTTCTTTTACTTTACGTGAATACTTATACAAGACAGATCCTTACCTTAACACGAGGATATTTCTCTCCAGTATTCATTTTAGACCATTTCCAAGAAGATACCTAGTCAAACCTTTACTTTGCTGTCGCCTGGCTCCTTTCTAAAAAAAAGATCTTAAGTACTACGCCTGCCAGATGCAACTACTTTATTAAGGATTTGAGTAAAATAGAGTATAGTTTAGGACAAGGAAATATCTACTTAATAAATTAAATATGGAGGTTCCCCGAATTTATATTTATACCTTTTGGATCGCTCTCACAACAAAAGTACCAGATTGACTAATAAGAAAAGAGAAAATCTAATTAGGAGATGCTTCTCCCCGCCATGTAAAAAAGCTAAAAGTAGGATTTAGTAGAGAAATTTGGGTGAGACTAAAGTGTTATTCTCCCAACCTATCGATTAGTCCTAAACAGAGCTTTAAAAGTGTATCCCATAAAGAAAGAAGAGCGTAAATCAATAATACCTCATTCTTTTCGACTTTATTTAAGAAGGAACGAACATAGCTAGAGCTAGATTACTTTGACAAAAAAAACTATTGCTATCCTCTAGCGCAATTTTGGACTTGACTCAAACACTAAATAAAGTAAACTTTATCTGGACCCTATCTTATTTTATGAGGGGGGTACTTACTTGTACTTATATATATTTTCTCTTATTGTATTGGACTACTACTCGAGTAGGGGTCGCATAAACTTAAAAAGAAATGCTCCTATTCTATTGTTTGCTCTAGGTTGAGTTCTCGTAAAGGTATCCAAAGGTAATTTCGTATAAAAGAACCTCAAAACCCTTCAATATTGGGATGGGATGGCAGACATGTAATATAAAAGACTAGCTAGCGGAAGCTCAAAATCAAAGACTCCAAATTACATAGAAATATAGCAAAAACTTACACAGTAAAGGCCTTTGAATCGGGTTTTTTAGTTAATGATAGAGTAAGATATTTGTTTAAAACAAGGGGCTCCCCAAGCTTTTTTGTCATTGTTTAAATTTACTAATAATGCAAAGAAATTGTATTAACTCCTTACTTTATAACATAACCACGGAGCTACTTCTCAAAATCTAAATAATAAATACCAAGACCATTCTTTTTAAGAACTTAACTCTGTATCCCTAGCGTGTGTTACTCTCCATACCTTTCCTAGGCTGTCTTATTATGATCTCGGATCAGAAACCTAGAAAACCTAAGGAAACACAAGAGCAACCTGCTTCTCTTAGAGACATAACTTTCTTCTTTAGAGTATGAGTTCTACCTTTTTTATGGGATATACTCTTCTTATCTGTCTTCTTGCAGCCGGTGTCTTCCTTAAAATAAAGGTTTATCTGGATATATCATTTTGTCAAACAATAATGTCCTTTATTACTTTTAGTAATTTAGTAACGAATAATTCAGGGAAAGCTCGAGAGTTCCATACCAAGTAGCTAAGTACTAGGTCCGCCCAAGAACTATAATTAAGAAGGGATACCTAGCGGATACTCTTTAACAAGCACTGTAAAACTATTCACAGGAGGTTCCTCGTATAATCTATATACCAAAATTCAATCAGTAATTACGAGTCTTTTCATTTACTCTTATAAAAAAATCATAAACCTTAAAGTCTAAAGATATAGTCTTATTCCGCATAAAATGTTGTAAGATTCCTGTCTATGCCGGGTTGAACACTACATTTTAATGATTTTGTGAATAATAGTTAGACTTATTACTTACCCATACATAAAGGCTAGTCCTGACTCATAAGAAGAAGGGCCTCCTTCTTTTCTTTGTTCAGAGAAACAAACATATGGAATTTGATTTTGACGGATACGAAGGGTAAGATTTACAGGGCCCTCATCACTAAAAAAAAGAGAACCCGGTTTATGTTATCCACTGTCAAAGAAGACTGAAGACTAAAGGAGCTTGCTTGAGGAATAGTGCTACACTTGAAATGGATTTGCCTATTGCACTGATAGGATAGAGCTGCAATCTTACCCTGATTAAGAGAGACTCCTCTAAGCTTATGTCCATTACTGATATAGATATATCGGTTCGACTAGAGTTTCCTTGCTTTCAACTGCTACCTTCCCAGCTATGCTTTCCCTTGTTAGGAATTCATTTACTCATAAACAACTAAACGGCAACTCTTTAAGGTAAGGAATTAATTCCTCCTCCTTTAGCTGCAACTGCCTTCCATTAAGACTCTAGCATTTGCCGACAGCTAAGAAAGATTTAGAGTTTGTTTGGTACTAAGGTTCTAAAGGAATTGGTAGACCCAGAAAATGCCCAAATGTACAAGTCAGGAACTCAATAAAGAGCACTAAAGAGCTTCGACTGTTAAGATAGAGAGCTTACTAGCTTTACCACGAATACAAAGGGTTTGGACTTCTTAGACTAGTTAGACTAGAATCCGTTACTTGAACACCTTCCAACTCTGTTCTGTTATTTAGCTGCACCTTGACCTTCCTTAGCAAAGAAAGAGAGATAGTGCTTGCTTTAGCTACAACAAAGAAGATAAAGTGCTACACTTACAAATAATAGGACTAATGCACTAAAAAAAGAAAAGGATACCTTCAAGATTAGATTATTCTGTTAGAACTACAACTAAAATAGGTTTATCCGCTTTACAAAGAAGGAATTCCTCTCAAACGGCTAGAGCAAGCGGGTAGAAGCAAATAGTACTTTAATAGGAACAGGAACCCGCCAGCTTGTAGTAAAAAAAAAGAACTTCTGTATATCTAGAAAAGTTGGGGTCTTTCGTTCGTTAGAAGTAAAAGATTATAGCAAGCCATCTCTATAATTATTAGGTTACAAATGTTCTTTAATCTAAGGTATTTAAAGCGGAAAAAAATTCGTAGTATATATTTCAAAAGAAGTGGTTAAGTAAATGCAAATTAGTGGACCCTATTTTTAATGAACTTCTAATTCTGGGCCCTTTAGGGAAAAAGGAATGACCTTGGTTTTTTAATATAACTAGTAAAGGGTATAATACTCTGTTTAAAGTACAGGAAATTTATTAATAGGAGCTGGTGGTAAGATCCCCCCGGACCTTAGTATAAACGGTTAGAACATAATTGAATGTAATAACTTTCCTTTAATATACTTAATTTGCATTGATTGGCTTATCCATTACAAGTCCTTTTCTATTCAAGTATTTCTTAAGAAATTTTCCTGTATAATGTAAAACCCTTTTCCTTCTTTTCGAAAAAAAAGTATCTAATATAATATATTTATTGCCTTTTCTTTAGCTAATTAAGCTTTTAAAGCGAGCAAGGTCCATGTTATAATAGTAAAAGATTCGTTTGGGTCACTGAATGTATAAACGGATATAGGAAAGGAGCCCTTTTAGCATAGGCCTACCTAAGAGCAAAACTAGTAGAGTTACAAAGGTAGACTCTCCCCAAAAATAGGGACCCCTTAAGCCGAGCTTATAAAACTAAAATTCCATACAAAATCAATTTTGTTTGGTTACTGCTTAAGATAGAAGCTCATTTGGAGCTCGTAAATTAAAGAATTGGACTCGTAACTAGGCTTAGAAAAGATAAGGATTTTACTTACTAGTTACTTAAAAACGCATTAGTAATTATTAAGAGGGGTTTGCTTTAAGATTATAAGGGCCTTTTCTCTTGGGTCGGTAGATATAATAAACCTTTCCAAAACGGACCAGGTCAAAAGTATTAGACAGAAACCCAGAGTAAATACGGGGTATTTGTCTTAACATAGTGAGTTATTTAGAGGAGCCTTGTCAAAAAAAAGCCTAAACTTCTACGCGTGAGTGCGGCTTATCCAGTCCTAACCAAGGAAAAGTGTGAAGACTTAAAAGGTGGTATGGTATATTGACTTCGAAACGGGGATCTATCTTTTTTTAGAATGAAATTGTGGCTTATTATACACCTAAAATAGACACTGACCATGATAGAACTTTAGTCTATACTAAGCCCTAACTTTCTTCATGTGAATTCTATGATGATTTGATACAGCTTTGAATCTCAGTAAAAAACCTGCTCGCATGTACATCTGAGCATTGTGCCAAATCGACGTACTATAATATACAAACTTTTTAATAAAAATTTTTAAGTATATGATACTCCTTTCTCAGGAACCCACGATACAACTATTCTTTATTATTATGAAAACAAAAAAGTTCATAATGTACTTTTAGCTAGGGAAGACTCTAAATAAAATCAAGAATTCTAATTCTATTTTACATAGATAGAAAATCAATAGAATTAGTACTTTCCAGTATTTGCTGCAAGCAAGTCAATTCATTAAGCGAATAAGCTTATTAAGCAGTCTCCAGTCTGCGTATTCCTGGTTTAAAGGCATTTCTGGAGATAAAGGGAATCTTTTTAAAGGTACGTAATTATAGGAAAACCTTCTGTTTTATGAGTCATAATCAATTTTTTATTTAAGGGAAGTTTCAAAAGAAGATAATAAAATAATGTATTAGAAATCAAATGATAATAGTCAGATACAAGAGCTTACAGGTTACACTAATTTGTATTTTTTGGCAAATATAATGAGCTTACAAACAATCCGTTTTTTTGGTATTTCTATTAATTTAATTGATATGGATTTGTTATCCTTTTTAGGGTTTCTAGGAAATCGTTATAGTATTGAACTAAGGGCTGCTTCATAAAAAGGGTTTGATTTTGCTTTCGGAACTCCAATTAATGAAGGGCTCTAGTGGATTCCTAATTGATTGTTCGACTGGGCGAAAATTGATAAGAGTGTTAGTTTAATACTGAAGAATTTAAGAGGGGTCTTCTAAAAAAGATTCTAATCAAAGAACAAGTGCTCTGAAAGACTTTGATTCTCTGTATGTAGATAATTCCATACCACCTTACTGTAGCATACCCAGCTTAGAAATTAGAGTGTCCTCAGTTGGAATAGTACTTCTAGGACATGTAAGATTCTTAAGCTTGGTTAGAAGAAAAAAACTTTACCTTGGGAATCAGTTCTATACCTAAGCCGTACCGCCATAATTAGGACTAAGAGCTGCACCGACAAGACAAACAACTATCCATAATAATCACAGCTTTCCCTACAATCTCAAGAGCCGGCTTTAGCTATCCTATAGTTACTTTCCATGAGCTACAATTCTGAGAGTTGCTTTACTGTCAATGTCATTAGAACAATTAAGTCTTACTCCTTTACCGGCTATGTAATTAGTGTGTTATACTTCACCGGCACAGACTGAAGACAAGTGCTAGCTTTAAAGGGTTTAGCAACAACTTATTTTATTAGTTACAAACTAGAATAGTCCATGGAATTTGAGAGGGCTGTATGTATCATGTCAGTTTCTAGATCTAGATCGGAATCTTTCATCCAAACAAGATAGATTTCTCTACCACCCAAAAGAAGACATTCAAAGAGCTACAATAGAATTAAAACTCAAGGAAATACCTAGCACTCTACTCTCAAAAAAGCCCAAGAATACAAAATCTTGAACACCTTTGCCTAGTCAGTTACTTTGACTTGCAGGTCCCATCCAAGATTCTATTTCAATTGACATCCTTTACTGTAGAACAAGTCATTCTTTAAACACCAAAACTCCCCGGCTTCCAAAACCAGGAATTTTTTGACACCTTCACTACTAAGCAGGAACTCAAGAAACACTCCTTGCTAGTCCCAACACAGAACCAATAAATTGTATTGACACCTTTGTTACCGGCAATTACAGGTATATTAGAAATTATTAGGACTAAACTCTAACCAAGAACAAGCTTACTTAACAGTCCAACACAATCTAGTTCTA
>JAYMTJ010000028.1:0-106574 GCA_036897525.1 Pelargonium x hortorum
TTTACTTGTTACTTGGATTTCTCCTTTATTCTATAGGGACTTCCCTTGTCCCTTGTTTACTGATAAACCTCCCACTTACCCTGCCTATCGAAGCTTCTTCTTCAGCCATGTAAGAGAAACTCCTTCGAAAAAGTAGGATTTTTTATTGAAATATCCCTTGTAAATGGGAAGTAAATATCAGGACTCTTATTCTTATTATAAAGTATGTTAACACGCACCGGAAAGGACCTTAGAATCCTTTTATTTAAAACTAAGTGATTTCTTATCTTCTCAAATTCCTTTTGTAATAAACATAAATACGTAATTTAGATTAGAGTAGACTTTCTCGCACAATACCCACGTCTCTTTCTTATTATCCTGTAAAAACTAGAAACGCAGAAACAAAAGCAAGAAAGAATTCCCTTGAACAGGAGAAGCTCTTTTCATATACTAGCTAAGAATAATAATTTTTTAATTAAGTAAGTTATTTTAAAGAGGATTACTGTTGCCAAAGCACAAAGTAGACTCATGATTTTTTTAAACTAAATCTAGGTTATTTTTGTAATTTAAAGTTTACGTCACACCATACACTAAGCAGCGGATACTAGGAAATCCCTGTGTCAAAAGTTAAGTGTCTATCTCTTTATGTATTGAAAATATGTAAGCTACAATTAAGAAGGAGCCTTCAACAAGGAAAGAGCTCTAATTTAGTATGCCTTTTGACTGACTACCTCTACTGTCCAGTTAATAAGTTCAAACAGTAACCCTTGACTCTATACTTAAAAAAATTCTATATAACCCGGTGGATACCTCCTTGCAAATATCGTTCAAATAAGAGAGTGTAGACTAATCCTTAAATAACAAGGTAAAAAAAAGTTTATGCGAGTAACTTTACACCGGAATATTTTAACCCTCAAAACTTGCTAAGCACTTTCTACTTAATATCTTTAAGTTACTATGACCTACGTCTTTAACGGGTGCTCGTAGCTCCATGAATGTAGGTATTTGCCGCCAAGGGGAGCTTATCTATTCTATAGGTGGTTACTGTTACTCAAGAAGGGGTTATATATTATATATAAGCGAATTCGTTTCGTAGGGTAAGGGAAGGGTATCCGTTTGTAGTCGATTAAGAGCTCTTTAAGCAATCTCGAATACTGCAAATAGTTTTAAGCTTATATTTTCTTAGTACACCCTTTTGTCAAGGACATATTCCTTTAGTTATGTATAACTATCGTGTGAGGACTCAATTGAAGCTTGGGTATAATTATAAAGTTTGCTACAAGTTAAGTTATCTTTAAGTCATTAATATATTAAAAGTAAACGAATTAACCCTTTAGGGTAGGGGAAAAGACGCCGGGTTTACCCTATCCTATAAGATAAGAACTAAAAAAACTTTAGTTGGGTCTTTGGAGACATCGACCTTTAAAGTAACTAAATCTCTGAAAATCTCTAGTATTAATATTAAGTTGTGGTCTACTTTTGCTTTCTAATATATTATAATCTAAAGCTATAAAGTCAAAGTCCCTTAAAAAAAGGAATAAATAGAAGTTCTTTACATAGTACATCTATTCTCGTAATCTCAGATTAGCTCATTTAGAAAGAGTTAAGTACTCTACAGGGTTTTCTATCGAAATTAAGCTACAAAAACAACGGGGTATAGTTAAAGGAGCCCCACAATGAGATTACTTTTCAGTTAAAAGTAGCCGCCGATTTAGTATATTTAGAATACAGAGCTAAGGGAGGTTTTTCGCTAATATGTGCTCTAAAAAAAGTCTCGTGAAGAACTTTGCTAGTAGATATTAACAAGCCTATCATGCCTATAAGGGGGCTCTTGTTACACAAATTTTATATTGAGTTTTGAAGGAGTTGGATATTGGGCTCTGCTTTAGTGTCTTAATATTCAGGCTGTTATTAATTATTCCTCACTTCGGGAACCTGAGTCTAGCTGCTATAACAAAAAGGATTCCCTATTTGGATTCTTAGTCCACTAAAAGATGTACTTAAGGGCATCTATATAAGAGATTCATAAAGTAAAGGGTTATAAGTCAACAAGGGAATCCTAACGTATTGTAGACCAGAGCTACCAAAGGACGACTTTCTCTATAGAGAAGCTTCTTAGTGGTGATTTGTTAAACCTAAGTATCGTTCTAATTCTATTTTCCTGCTAAATAACAAAATTTATTGGTAGTATAAAGGAAAAAGAGGGGCTTACTAATACTGTTTTGTACTTTTGTAGATTGAAGATTCATTAAGGGGTCCTCTGGGCTTCGAGTATTTTACTCTGTGAAGAAACTGATACTTATTGGAGGTATAGAATTTCCTAAATGTACCAGAACATACAACTTTTTTTGAATATTGAAAGAAGTCCAGTACCATAGAGTGGTTGGAGTCCTCCTAAGTTAAGTGCAGAAACCTAGTCAGCCTGATCCATATATTCTTAGATACGATTAACATTCATAAGTTAAAGAAAGTCAAAAAAAAAGGGGAACTCCGGAATGTCCCATCGAACAGGAGTCGGATAAAAAAAACACACACACCTTAAAAGTAGTTAAACTTTTGATAAATGACATTTTAGATTCTTGTTCTCATCAATCTAGATTCCCTTTTTTTTTGATTCAATTACTATTAAATTGTTATACCTTGACTTGTGCCTTTTACTTTACAAAGACTCTTTTCTTTGACCTATTTTGAGACTCCGAAAATCTTTTGCCTCAATACCTCTTTATAAATTATATTATAAAAGTAGTACCTTATTTAAGGAATTCCTACTTTTTAATAACCGGGGTCAACTGACATGAGTAATGTGCCGATACTTATAATAATTTACCTTTGAGTCTGGCCTTTTTGGCTGAAGAGTAACCACAAATTCCAGCTAGAATGAAGCTTAATAATATAGATTTGAGTTGAGTTTAAACCTTTCTAAACTCAGTTATTGCAGAGTCTTACTTTCGAAAAGAAACCCCTTGGCGAGCCCTGAGACTTGTCGAGGTTCTATATAAGTACTGAAGTGTGAAGTATTTAGAAAGAATTCCAGCAATATTTATTGTGACACTAACTTAAAAAAGCTTTCCTTGATTAAGAGTAACAAAGGTGTCCGGGTTTGCTCTTACGCGCTTATTATTTAAGGAAGACTCTAATAGAATAGAAATTTTAAAACAGATAGGGTATTGCTAAACAAGTACTAAATAGGAGTGGGAAAATTCCTTAGCAAGTACTTACCTTATTAGCTTATTAGATAGTATACCTCGTAAAAAAAAAGCAAATACAGGATACCGGAAAAGGACTATACCTTTCCTATTTTCTTCTACTAAACGCTAACAGAGAAACCTTAAACTTTAATTTGAAACCCCTTCTACGCTTTGAATTTCAGAGTACTTCTCCCATTTAGTATACTGAGCATAGCTCTAAACCCGACTTGACCTTTATATTCCGAAGACGTGAAACCCTTCAGCAGCTTTCTTTTTTCTAATTGTGTACTTGCCTCTCCTCAACTGAATCGGGTTAAGGGTCCTTTATAAAGATATATTTCAGAAAAGTGTCGTAAGAGCTCCTTAGAAACAATAACTTCTAGGTAATTCACTGGGTTCTATATACTTCGTAAATTACAAGGATTAAAATTCACAATTATTAATAAAGAGGTTTAATACTCTCGTAGAAGCTCCCTGTAGTAAACTCACCGAGCCTACCTAGGTTTCATTTTCATCTAGTTTTTACCCTTAAAATTTAGAGTAGACTAAGCTAAGATTAAGTATTAGAGTAGAGTGTAACCCTTTACTTTAAACCGGTACGAGAAAGTCCTAGAAATAGATAAAGTGTCATTTTTTTTTAAGGGCTTTGTTACAAAGAGCGCACTCGGTTCATTTTTACAGGGATGAGAGACTAAAAAATAACAAAAATACTGCTTTAAGTTAAGAGAGATTTCTACTTAGTTCTCCCTTTTAAGAGATTGTTTATAAGTTCGTGGTAGAAGACCATTAACCCTATGTCGTCATTAAATATGTACCTTTAAGCTCACGCTTAGATCCCTACCTTGTTTTTTTAAGCACCCTATATTGATTCGCTTTTTGTACCATGTAAAAATTAGAACTACTAAACCAAGAAAACCCTTACTGCTAAAAGATCTATAACAAAGAAGGATCCCGGACCGGGGGGGATGTCTATAACTTAATGACTAATGCTAACCCTCTGAAAAACCCCCCACTCCTGTAAAATTCTTGAATATCCACTATCTTTTCTAAAGTAAATGCATAGAAACTCTGTGCGAAATAGAACACTCAACTTACAAACAATAGGAGTCCAATTTCTGAGCTAATTCCAAATATTTACCTCTTCGCCTCAGAATTTAGGGTATCTCTCTCAAATGTGAGTATGACTTATAGCTTTTCATTTGCGGAAACCCTTAGCCTGGGAAGTCTTAAGAGTTAATAAACGGATCATACTTACTATAACTTAATAAGTGCTTAGAAAAATGGCCTTAAGCGAGCAGTAAAAGCTAAATTCGCGCTAATAAAATACCACGAGCTTAGAGTACTTTTCTTTTCGAACAACTCCTATTTTCTTCAAACAAAGGGGAACCCCGATTAATGGCTAAAAATCGAAAGGAAATCCTTTGGAGTCAAGGCCAAATATCTACTTTCTGATATGTAGGTATAGATAGAGTGTTATTTCCGCTTTTTATATTGCAAAGCCTCTAAGAAATAGATTCTAAATTATGGCTTGACCCCCTTCCTTCCCTTTATCTAGTACGAATAGAATCCTTTTCTGAGGTCTAAGTAAAGCGGAGTCATTTTCTTGTGAAGCTTTTCTAATGTTTTCTGATAGAACCCACTGAATTTTTTCAACCTTATTCTATTAAGCTTTCTTATGACCCTTTTACAATAGGAAATCCAGTTCAAAATAATAGAATCCTGGATAAGGGCCCGCATTATTCATGACTATTTTGGTACTCTGGCCATACTCAGCTACGCACATTTCTCTACCAAGTCTGGGAAAAGTAGTCTGATGAAAATTCACATTCGTATTTTATGCGCATTTAACTTTGCGTTCGTTCTCTGTGAGTTAAAAAAAAGAAATACCTCTAATTGCGATCCGCTTACTAGACTCTTACACTTTAAGACAAAAAAAACTTCAACTTCACAGAAATGTCTTAGCTTCAATATTCTATATAAAGAAATTCTTGATTTACTATCAATTTACCCAAGATACTGACGAAAAGGACTTTTAAAACTGCTACCTGAACTTAATTAAACTTCAGAAACAGGAATACCCTTATTAAGATAAAGGCAAACTATTACTTCCTTCTTGACTTTGGACTGAAATGAAACACAAAAGGACTATCAGAAACCTGGAGAACATAAAAAACTTACTTGCTTTCATACCAGACCAGCCTTCTTTTCTTGACGTAATTATTTCATAACTTGTTTGTCCCTAGCTAGATCTTTGGTGCTATCTTAGGATAGGAGCTTTACACTAGGCTAGGAGAGACACTGATAGAAGAGAGACTTACAACTAGGGAGATACCGGTGCTACTAACTAATAGAGTCTATTATTTTATATTAAGGGTTCTTCCTCATGTGCTATGCTGTTTATCGTTTTGGAGGGAAGAAACCTTATGAGTATAATGAGTAAAGTAAATCAATCTTACCGAGTCAAACTTTGTTTTGGGAGGTTAGGGCAAAATAGTTTATTGAGAGTACAGACTTACATACATGATAACCAGCACCAAGAAAAACGGTCACTTTGACTTACTTGAATGAAATTCTTTACATAACTATCTGCAGGAACCTTAAAACCAGTAAAATATTAACTAATCCAGTGGAAACCTAACAATCTCAAGCTCCAGAATGCTTAGAAAGCCTCAGCGCAAGTATTCTGATACCTTGGCAGTAACAAGCGGTTTACCTTTTTGAAGACCCTTTAGAGTCAACCCTTTGCTTAGAAAACTATCCCCTGTATAAAGTAAAGAAAGGGGACCTTAAACCAGAATTGGCTGGAGAGACTTGCAGGAGAATTTAGGTTTAGGTATTAGATACTTGTATTACCAGGCTTAGCTTAGACAGACTTATTGTAGTTAGTTTAGGAATTTCTCAGTCTCCTTAGTAGGAGTTGCCTATATCGACATATGCTTCTTTCCCTTGTATTAAATATAAATAACCTCTTGGCTTTATTTATCGTTTATTAGGAGGAATAAAACCTTAGATAGTACATACACGAATCTCTATTACCGAGTAACCAGTCCTGGTTAGGAGGTTAACTCGTTATGATATTATAGTATACCGAGGCACATAGGATAGGACCGACCAAAAAAGACTCATAACTCTTTCAAAACCTACTTGGAAAACTTACTTATTTCTTAAAATGCCTTTTATTTTAAATACTCTCACTAGGAAAACATTCACTTCAGTACTGAACTTGTAGCTCATAATTCTTAACTTGAATACCCGAAAACAGAAGTGCTAATAAGCTTACTTGCCGGAAAGTACTCAACAGGAAAGTAACACTTTATAAGAAAAGACCTCTGAGATATAATATACCCTGTATATAGGTATTTAGAACTTAATACGGAATTGGCAGATAGACTTAGAGGAGAAAGGGTGGATTTTACTCTTATAGATTTAGTGTCTACCTTGACTTGGTTAGTTAGGGAATTCTGTGTTTAGGAAGAAAAGAAGGTATTTATTTACTTCCTAGGCATACTCTTGACAGGGCTTACAAAGGTACCTTTTGAGATAAAGATGTTAGTCGTTGTTATATGTATTCTTTCTATTTAGGGATATGAATCATTCTCTCCTTTTTGAAACTTAGACCAAAATCTATAAATTGCTACATTACTACAAAGCTATAAAGTCTTAAATCCTAGTATAAGGAAACCCCTTTAAATACATACCGGATAAAGCAAAATACTGAAAAATTCTTGGATAAGTTATTCGAATCCTGTCTACAGTTTATATAAAAGATATACCTAAAGATTAGAATCGGACAAAATCAAAACTTATAAAACTAGACTATCTTTGATAAAGCAGACTACTCCCTTTTAGCAGGAGTGCCCTTTAATACCTCGGTAGGATCTCTTATTACTTCTAATTTACGAAGGAAAATATGAAAAAATTTCTACTTTAAGCTCCTCCGTAACTAAGGTTTGCCCACAAAGAAAGTGTCTAAAAAAACTCTATCATTCTATCTAATACTAATAAGACTTACCTAATACAAAGAGCTACAACTACAATAAGCAGTACAAGCACCAGAACCCTACATGACAGGGAATTAGCTCCTAGCAAAAGTGTAGCTACAAAGACTCTGGTAACTACTCCGAAAGCTCCTATTTCTATTGTAAGTCTTTATTTATCCTCTAAGTTGAATTCTAAAGCTATAGCCCATAAACATGGAGGTGTTCCGCAAAGTCTAGCGCAGAAGTCAAGTCTTTTAGGTAATACAAGTATCTCTTTTTTCTTTCTCCAGTTCTCTCTAGCCCAAAGAAAAAGTAGAATTCTAGTTACAAAGAGTCGAGCAGCAATCCTAAAAAAGTAAGTCATAAGAAGCAAGTCAAAGAGGTCAAAAGGTACATATTTTCAAGTAAGGGTCTTAAGCTGAGGCTGAGTAGGAAGTGTATTTGTGCTTTAGGACTTAGGAATTTAAAGAAATTGAAAAGTTAAGGGAAGAGTTTCAGTTTCAGAACATTTTATTTTGTTAATAAAAGTTTTAGTTTTTCTTGGTGCTGATCTTCTTAGTGTGAGGGTTCACTATCTAGAATACCCTATAGCAATAAACTTCTAACCAAGATTGGTTACTTGGTAAGAAAGATTTATTCAAAATCCCCCAAAGTATATTACCCCTGTTCAGCGATAAACTGCTGGGAACATGGGGAATTATCCTTAAAGGAGTGACTTTCTTGTGTAGTACCTATCTAACGAATTAAGTGGATTAATTCTAAAACTCCCTAGAAAGCTCATTAATTGATAGGATAGTTTCTCTGTAAGACCCCTTATATAAAAGAAATAGAAAAGAAAGGAGGCCCCTTAATTTATTAGCAATTCCTGAAGGCAAAGGTTTTCTTTAAAATAAAGAGGATTTGCTTTTCCAGCTCTAGTTGTATTTAGTCTTTATAGTATCCTGATAGATAAACTAGAAAGATTATCTATTCTAAAGCAAAGTATAAAGTTCTATATAAGGGGGTTTCTATTAACTATTTATTAAGGGGTCAACAATAGCAAAGGAAATTTCATTTTTTATGTACAAACTTTACTGAGTACCTAAACTGAAAAGCATTCCAGATCTAAACTTCAGGGGGGTTATTCTAGAATAAAGAATGGGAGTCCCGTAAATAATAATGAAGTTGAAGCCTGCTTTTTTTTCTGTAGTTGTATGTCTTTTAGTGTGTATCTCTAAGCAGGAAAACGGCAAATTAAATTATACAAATCCCGTTATAGCTTTTCTACTCCGATTTTTATTAATTTAATAGGGATTCGCTAGGGTATTCCCTTAGGTATTCGGACTTCTGAACAAGTGTGAGGAAAGGTTTAACAATAAATAATAGGGGAATTGCTTTTCCTGGAAGTAGTCTATTTGCGTTTCTCCAAGGCTTAAAGGATACATTTTCAGTAAAGTATCATAGATAAGTTTTAGAAGGGTATTATGAATCAAACATGACTAAGAGGGATAGACTAGTATTTTTACTGATTAAATTAAGGGTGTAGTTTAGATTCTATTTAGGTCTAGGTAACCTGGTAAGTCTTGTAAGTGTTTTATAGACGATAGAGTTTATCTTGATGTCATGCTAGCTCTAGTATCTATAATCATGGGACAGTGGGTAGATAAATCAGGGATTCTAAAACATATTTTAAAAGGGTGACTCCTAACTCTTCGAAGGTGGTGTAAACCAAGGCTTTACTGAGTAGTTAAACTCTTAAAAAAGGGATTCCGGATATTCATTTTGGGCTTATTTGGTTAGTGAATTCTTTAAGTTTTGACTGGTTTTTTCTAGGTTCCGGTTTTCTTTCGTTAGAATAAAAGAGCTAGAAATCCTTTTGTTTATCAAGCCTGCTGTTGATATGTTGCTGGTGTCATAATGTAATGTGTTCTATACAAGGACTATTAAGCATTACCCCCTCCCTCACAAAGTGCCGGTCAGGTCAGTAAGATGTATTACTCATTTTCTAAGGCTGTAATCTCTCCTACTGATGCAGGGAACATGAGGTATATACCTTAGAAACAACTATTAATATCTAAAATAACTCCTATTATATTAGTCTTTTTAGCTTTATTGCTCGGGGACTTCTAAGTTTCCTTTATTATATTATAGCTGCTGTACCCGTTTGGTTTGGTAGCCAGAATTGTTTTGTAATACTTTTTTTTAGGTTCTTACATTAGGCGCATTAGGCGTTGGTTGGGTTACTCATTTTAAGTGTCATGTGAAAGCGGAAGTCTTAATTTCTTGGATAGACCCAATTGTAGGATATCCCCCAGGAAGTTTAGTATAAGTCAGGTCCGAAAATAAGTAAGACTAGGTTAAAGACCTGGTGGTTTATTAGGGTCGCTGCTTCGCAATTCTCTTTCATTCAAAGCCGTTTTTGGGGCTGTAGTAGTTTTATAAGCTAATATCTAATAGAGAGGTCTCCCCTAGTGTAATTGTGTTAATTAGAGGAGTATTCTTTACACATTTTAATGGGTATACGGTCTAAATAGAATCCTAAATCTTTCTAGGTATAATTTGGTACTTCCCCTATCTTTTTTATACGAATGCTTTTGTCGATTCTTGAACTTGATAAATTTATGTAAGTAAAACTCTACTTTTAGAAGCGCCTCTCCTCTCAACTTGAGTTAAAACAGAGGGAAGAAACCCTTTAATATTATAGGGCCCCTCAAATAACTGCGATTTCTTTTGTTTGTGTAGGAAAGCCCGTCTGGTCTTTTCAAATCAAATAGTTACTCTTTTCTAAGGTTTTGTACATAAACCACATGTCTTTTTAAGCGGAATTTTGTAGGTTTACGCTTCCTTCTTCCATTTTTGAATCTAGTACAAAACTTAGGTTGAATAAGTAGAAGAGTCGAACCTTGGACAAGAACTTGGTGTAATCAACAGGTTTCTAAGTCATTAACAAAGTATTCTAGGGTAAGTAAAAAAAGCAAAGCTTATGAGTTAGAATCGCTTAGATAAAGAGTTTTGCTCTATCTATATCTTGAAATCTGGCATTTTAGTAATAGTAAGTTATTTAGCGTGTTTACACTGGGTAGAACTGATAAAATCGAGATCCTGGTCGTAGGTTCGAGCTCTACTAAGCCTTTACTTTTCTTATTTTGCATTCTATTGATAATGTATTTGCCGCCATTTAAATCAAGAGTCATCCTACATTCTAAAACAAATCAAATAGATCTAAATTATTCAAGATGTCTCCGAATTAGGGTAGGGATTCGTTGAAAAGTGGCCGAGATGATGAAAAAAAGAGTAAACCACTTGCTTGATATTAAGTAATTAGAACCCATGATGAATGAAAACTTCCATAAATTTTGTATTGCTGAATCTGAATCGGGAAGTTTAGTTCTAAAAATAAGTCAAATTGAAATTCAATGCCTTTGGTTCAAGCCTTACTATAAGAAATCTCTCTTAAGGTAAGAAGTGAGCCCCTCGTAGAGCTGGTAAATTAATTATAAGAGTAGTTTTTATTTTAAAGTTCAGTAATTCTATATAATATAATTATAGTTGACACTTCGTACCAGTTCCCTATTTTTGGAAAAATCTGATTAAACAAAACACATATATAGATTTCCTTTTAAAAGGGACAAGAGACACGCTTACTACTTGAGTTTATATAAGTTTTAAGGATTGTTAATCAGGCAATTAAGGATCAAAATTTAGGTTCCTAATAAAATTCCTTTTATTATACCCAAGGGACTCTTTCCTATGGGAAGCTATTCTTTAAACTGAGGAAGTAGGGTTATGTTTGGATTACTTTCCTACTGCTGGTTAATATTCAATCTTGGGAATCGGGTTTAAGTAGCAAGTATTTTATTTGTCCCTTTGTATTCCCCCAATTAGTTAAGAGGTTTTTTTTAACCAATAGTTACCTGTAGGAGTTTGGCTTTACTCCTTAAAAGAATCTCTACCAAGCAGTCAATTTTATATCCTATGCCTCTCCTTTGCTGCTGTTTTTGCTTTATCGAAGTTCTCAAAAAAAAGTGATTCAATTTGGATTGAAGAACCCCCCCGGGCGTTTATCTTCAATTTTAGCTATATATATTGAAATATAGGGATTAAAAAAACTCTAAGGCCTGATATACCCATACCAAATTGAGTACTTAAATAGGGTCTTATAAAGCACGTTTTGATGTTTTTTGGTAAAATAGAAAAATAGTAGCGCCTTTTTTATTCTACCCTTGTAAAGGTCTTTCTTTATAGTCTGTAATTTGTCTACTGGTTATCAAACAACCTGTTTTCAAGCCAGGAAAGTAGAAAGTTCTAAGATAAAGGTCTTGTTATGGGTACCTCTATACAGTTAGGAAATTGTATCCTCTATTTTCTATTCGAGAATCGGGTCATTTCAGAGGGGACATTTCAAAGCCTTCTGCTTTAGGTTGTTTAGTCTTATAAAAGTGTCATTTTTATCAAGAAAGACTCAAGTTTTCTAATAAATTCTATTGTTTCATTTCAATTCTGAAAATGGAGTGCAACCTAACTATTTAATACCAATTTGCTTACTTTTTGTTTAAGTGTAGGAGTTAGCTTTTTTTTTTAGAAGGAGACATTGAAGGAAAATCGCAGTGCTTGAGAAGTGGATATTTCTCATAAATCATAAATACCAAGGGCGAATATCGTAATGTTCTGAGTGGTATAGCTCAGGGTCTTTCTCACGGAACACTTTTTGTTGGTACGAAGTTAACATTATCGGCATACTCAATACCTTTTCATCTCTGAAATACAGTCAGAATAAGGCGCGTTTATAATACAAATAAAAGTCAACTTTAGAGGAACTCGGACGGGTATCGTAGAGATCCCAGTCTAATAATAAACTTAAAAGATTTTTGAGTAGATAACAAACAGCGATGAGAGAATTCCATAATTAAGGGGTAAAATTAAGAAAAGAGTTTGCCTTAGTTTAGTGAAAATCTTACAGGTAGATCTTCCTAAATGACTAATTTAGCAGGATTACAATAAGAGTTTTCAAACGCCCTTGGCTTTGAGATAAGGTTTGCATAGGGGTTTTTAGTTGAGCTTAGAGGGTTGGTTCTCTTAGACAGAGTTGAAAGATACGGAATACTCTAATTTCTCTTTCGCGAGGAGTAGATTTGCGGAGAAGTGGAGAGAGACTTCCTTAGCCTGAGAAGCTGCTTAGTTAGGACGTAAAGAAGACTATGAGGTATCTTTATGCTGAGAGTTTCAAGGAAGTTGGGTTTGTAGTAGGCTCTGAGTTCCTTGGATAGGGTTAGCTTATTAGTGTTTAGGTGGAGAAGTGGATAGAGTTGGCTTCTAAGCTTTCAAAGACTTTCAATTAACAACTGACAAAGAATACAAATTCATAGCTACAATTAAGAGAGTGCGCTTCCTATCTTCTAGAAAATTCTTAGGACTGTACTCTTAAAGGAATCTACGCTAAAGCTAACCGAAGTTTACATTAATTCTTGCATTTATTACCAGTTTAGATGCATTTTCAAGCTGGTTGATTTCACTCAGAAAT
This sequence comes from Pelargonium x hortorum, assembly GCA_036897525.1. Classification (NCBI taxonomy): domain Eukaryota; kingdom Viridiplantae; phylum Streptophyta; class Magnoliopsida; order Geraniales; family Geraniaceae; genus Pelargonium; species Pelargonium x hortorum. The sequence continues at coordinate 12,648 of JAYMTJ010000028.1, forward strand.
ATTAGATTTAGTTCAAATTCTTTAATCCTTGTTAAGAAATCCCTAAGCCTTTAATAATACAGGGTGTTATAATCCCTCAAATTACTTATCTATATACGGAAACAAATAGCACATGAAAGCAAATCCCAAACACCCGGCTTACGAACAAATGAAGTTCATTGTGATGGAATACCAACTATCTCGGTTAATGAATAGGCTAACTATTACCGATTTTATTAGAATGCTTTAAAACCTACAGACCTGAAAAATAGAGAGCCGCTACCTGTTTGTTAAAGAACTTATTTACAGTTTAGATTACTTATTCCGACTAAAGTATGACATCTGGAAAGTTCCTTTAGAATTAGAAAGCTTTAATTCTTCCCTCCCCAAGACAAATAGTAAAGCCTCCCAACTAAATACAGGATCCTAATGTTCCTTAGATGTCAACTGAAGGTAACTATTATAATATAACTGAGCTGGTATCGACGAAACCGCTTCACTAAAGAGAAAGAGTCAAGCTCTTCCAACTAAATACAGCTCCCTCGAGGAAAAGAGAGCCCGTTCCTTAAACCGTGACAATTCCTCACAGCCTATAGACTGACGATCAAATAATGGATACAACTAAGCTAACTGAACGTCACTCCAACACTCACGGACAAAGGGAAGCTTCCTTGTTAGTCTCTATATTTACTTCACGAATTAGAACCTATGACCTATCATTCAGTTTGCTCTAACCAAACTTAACTCTCCTCCTTACTTTAGCCGAAAGATATATAAATAAGGTTAGATATAATATCAGCTATTCTTTAACAAAGGAACTCAGATCTCAACAACAACCCATCCATCCCAAACCTGACACAGAACAAGCAACTCCTATCAAACTGGAAACTAGAAATCCAAATTAGCTGCCAAGAACCAATGTCAATCTCCGTCATCCATTAGCTGCACTTGGACTGGCTTCAGCTCCTGGAATTCCATTATCAGTTCTCTTCACTCCTTTACCAAATTCATTAGCAGCATTAGGAATTGATAGCTATCTGCACTCGACTGCCTTCTTTCCCATGACGGAATAAGACAGAGTCATACCTACGGTTGAATTATTATATCTTCTTAGCAAACATCTTAACTAGCTTGAATTCACCTTCTTCCCTTTCTGTCTCTCTAACACCTTCAACTGCAACTCCTAACAACTATCGACTTAGGACAATATTAACATATTGCCTACGGTTTCTTAGTCTCTATTCCTAACACCCTCTATTCCTAACCTTCTACTGCTAACAACTATCGACTATCAATACTGTACTTCCTATCGACTGCTTGACCTTCAACCTTGACTTCCCTTCCAACTGTCAATGGCTTGGCATTCGAAACTGAGGAATGAAAACAAAGGGATTGCTTAGAACAACCTTAACAGATCGGTCAGTCGTCCTTGCATGGTTTGTTTCCATTCATTAGCTGTGATGTCATAGCTATCAAGGTTTCACTAGAGGGTGACGGAAGTTGAAGGTTCCATTCATCGTCGAGTTTAATAGTCTTTCCTCTTCTTAACAGTCCAATTAATGCTTGCTCTTCTTTCTTGCTTAGCTGACAAGGGTTTGAGGGATAGCTATGAGGGTTTACACTCTATTGCTTTCACAGCTTAGAACAGATTAGCAACCTTTCTTCCACAGCTTGAATTAATACACTAGTGTGCACAGCAGTGTGTATACATCATAGCTATGAGGCAGCTTGCTTTATATGTTACTGTGCACAGCTTGTTAATGAGTGACGGATGAATTAGATTGACTGACAGTTTGCATTCTCTTCCTAAACAACTATTATCATTCCCACTCCACTTGCCTGACCTCCTTCGGCTACTACCTACAGCACTGACTTGGCTGGCTTATAAGGTTAGGGTTAGCAAGTGGAGTTAGGAAGAGGTGTGACTGGTAGAAAGAGAAGGTTCTTAGTTCGTTAGGTTCTAAGATAAGGCAACTTGGGGTAGAAAGAGTTGCGACGTTGGTAGGGATTTGGATCCTAACTAAACTAGAAAACGGAACTAGTTAAAAGATCCTTCTTATATAGTAGAAAAGCTTCGAAAGGTGATGGTATCGTACGACCTCTTTAAACTTCTTCTAGTTTGACTTACACTGACAAAGACAAAGCTAAACCCGTCTTACAAAGAATCTCTCTATTCCTCAAGTCCCTTCCCAACTGATAGGAGGATTGGTAAGTTAGAACAAAAGAGGCTGTATTCTGTTATTAGATAGACTTCCCGCGAGAGTTCCTAATCAACTAGCATTGAATTTCAGGAAGGCACTCATTCTTTATGGGTGGGACTGTGTTCCTTCGTTCGGATTGGTTTGGCTCGCAGGGACAAGCTAATGTATTGATTGATAGCTACACTGCGCCGGCACAGACAGAAGTCCTCGTTTCAAGGGTTTACTTGGGAAGATTAGCTACGAACAGGTGGATTTTTCTTTCTTCTCCTTTGGCTATCCCTGTCTTATTAGCTACAGAAGAAGCAGTGGATTGTCGGCAATGTCAATCAAGAGTACTTGCATTCAAGGGTCAAGGTTTAGCAGCTGACAAGGGCAAGAGAAAGAGTGGATAGGTTGAGTTAGCAAGTGGAAGATAGGATTTAGGGTTTGAAGGTTCTAAAGCAATTGGTACAACCAGAAAAAGTACCTAAATTGACCTGAGAAGATAGGTTATTGTATTGACTCCATTACCGGAACTGTCATTATAGAATCTCTACTGTCCTTGGAAGTACCCGCATAAGCGTTAGAACGGGTTACTGAAGAGTTCTATTACACCAAAATAAAGACCGAAAAAAAGCTCTTTAAGTACTCTATTTCTTTCCTCTTGATTAGCGAGCCTTCTAAGGATTGGGAATAAACTTAAAGGGGGAGACCCTAGTGAAACTTTACTTTAGGAATTCCAAATAAGAATAGAGATCACAACATTGTATATTTTCAGTAAGGTTTTAAGAATAGTGACAAGTCTGGATTTACTCGATCTTTTTAGCCAGTTATGAGTTTTTGGTTTGTCAGGGGCTTTTAGGTATTCCCTAATATTTTTTCTTTTGGAGAAACTCCTCAATTATTAGCATTAGCTTACTCAAAATGAGTAATCAAACAAAGATTCTTGAATTATAAAAGAACAAATACATTCCTTTCCTTTTTTATTGCATTCACTTTAACTAGATACATTAAATAAGCAGCCTGTACATCTGTTTTCGTTATTGCGCAGGGATTTAGTTAACTGCGGGTGTTTTATGTTCAATTTACTTTAATACCAGTATAGCAGCTCTATTAAAGAAAATAAAAAATACGCGATATCCGCAAAAATTAGATAAAAATGATTAAAAGGGAAGTTTCGAGCTCTCCTACTTAACTTAACAGAGTTCTTGTTTTAGATCCCTAAAAGTAGGGTTTGTAGAATTTCATACTCATAGATATTCCAGCACTTCTTTAGCTCTGCGTTCAGTTGCTTCTTGAGAGTTCGATTGGAAGGACCTAAATTCTTAAAAAAAAAACTAAGGTACTTAGTCTTGTATTCTATCTTTTCTGTACTGCTCTCTACAAGGGTTTTAACATTCTTTCCGTATGTCCTGGTTTGGTAGATAGCATTTTCTAGAATCTATCCGCGGTAAGGCATATATTGCATTCTTAAAAGTACCTAAAATAAATAATAAAGAAGTATAAAAGAAGTATATACATATTAATAGAATAACCTATAAGAACTAATGTAATACATCTAATAGAATTATCTATTACTGGGAATACAATAGCTACCGAATACAATATTCGATCGAACTATCTATAAGGACTATTCTTATACTATTCTCTCTTATGACTAATACATTAAAATAGCTACACTTTCTAGGCTAGCTTAGCACCACTTGATCTCTCTCTGGTTTTCTGGTTTGGGCCTACTCTCATGGGCATGGCTCACCTTCTTCTACAGGCTATTGCTGTAGCAGCTTCTCTTGGACTGGTTATGGCTCGTACAGACAGCTACTGCATCTGCAACAGGTTAAGCTTCAGGTTAGGGCTCTAGCAACCAGGTATGCTGCAACAACAGGTATCGGGTATGCCGCTCAAACAAGTAAGCCAATACAATAAATAAGAAGGGTATTTTGCTAAGTAAGGGCTCTCAAAGGAGGTCTATAATGAAAGTAGGGGAAATACTGCATTTTATGGGTTAAATTTGAAAAAAAAAATTTTTAAGACGTATCTAAACTGGTAATACAAGTAAGAATTTCTATACGCTTTAATACTATTTATTCTTTTGAAATCTGGATTCAACAAATAATCTTTATTTTTTATTGGAAGTATTTTATTGAGAAGAGTTTTTGTAGATTCCGGGTAAACAGTTTAGTTTAGTAGTATAATGTATTCCTAATGTTTCTGGGTTTTCTTTCAAACCTTCCAGATAGTTAAGATTTAAAGAATAAAGAATGTTGCAGCTAAAGAATTTCCAGTATAGATAGAGAAGCTTTTAAGAAATATTTTAAGGAGTTGAAACAAAAGTCATTTGTATTTTTAGGAGCCTGTGTTCTATTCTACAAGTGGGTTCTTTAGAGTGTAATATGGTATACACTCGTCCTAAGGAGTTAACCTTCCTCCGTTGCGGTCGGTAAGGTGGATGTACTCCTATTCTAAGGCATATTCCTCTTTATATGATAAAAGGCATAGGGTAAGAGTCATTATCCTTACTTAATAGATTATAGATTACTAGAATACAAATAACTAACAAGGATACTGATACTAAGAAGAACAATTACTAACTAAACTACAAAGCTTAAGTCTTTTAAGCCAGGTAATACAAATACCTAAATCTCCTTACAAGGTCAGTCTCTCTGTCTGCTATGTATGGAGATTTCTCTAACTCCAGTTCTTATAGCTCCCCGCGAAGTTACAGTTATGAATAAGTCAGTGAAGTCCTAACCTAAGAAGTTTATGGGGGTACTCTTTCGTTTAGTCTTGTATTACGTGTATCCACTAAAACGGAATAGTCTGCTACCCTAGCAACAGGACTGACTTTTCCTAAGAGCTTTAAAGTAGAAATAGAAGTTACATTTATTTATACATTCCCGTGAATTAGGACTAGAATAAGTAAGCAATACAGAACATAAACACTCCTTTAGATCTATATTCTTGCCTTTAACCCAAGGAAACTCTAAAGCTACAGGAGTTCTAATGCCTGCCATAAAACATAAAAACTACTTGCTTATTGAATTAATTACTTCTTCTTCTTGACAGCCTTCCTAGCCCCCATACCAGCTTTTGTAAGACCCTGTGTACCCTTGTTTTCTTAGTCTCGATAGCTTTGGCACTTTCAAGAGTCAGGAGAACCCCTAGAGATATAACTTGTATCAACAAGAATAAGGGCTTTAATTCCAACAAAAGCAGATCCTGGAAAGCGCTAACCAAATACGGGTACAATGAAAAAACTCAACAAAATACAAATGAATTTCGGCCCTACTTAAAATCTTTCTTTCGAGAAACCAGAGCCTAAATACTTAAAGAATAAAATGCATATTCCATAAGCCCAAAATTGACAGCTTACTCCCGAAAAACTAATGAACCCGGTACTGATCCTAACGAGAATGAGACTTGAACCTACGACCATTCGGTCGAAATCGATGCGCTCTGCCAAGAAGAAACTAATTAACCCTGTACTAAATTAACGAGATTAGAACCTATGACATTTCTATAAAAACCTGCTTCACTCTACCATTCATTTCGATACAAATGGGTAGGCGGATAAGCGGCTACTGTACTTTTCGCCAGTACAAGAAAGGAAAGAGAGTCTTCTATTAAGTGATTCTAAAAATCAGGATTTAGGATAACAGATTGTTTAGGAAAGAACTCTATTTCAAGGTCTTAAAATCAATATGTTCACACTCTTAAAAACAGACCCAAAAGTGATGGTATAGCAAGAGAGCTTACTATTTTAGCTATTCCAGGATCCAGGATATTATACCCAGATTCAATTGTGCGAAGTATCAAAGCCCTTTTTCCTAGTATTTGTACTTCAGAAAGGCGATAAGGAAATCTAGTCCTTTTCTTTAAAATAGCAAATCCAACAGCCGAAGTTTTCCATAATAGACTTAACTTTTTTACTTGAGAGATATACAGATATTCCAGGAGCACATACAAACCCGAAATCTAAAAAACTGAGATGATCCTAATACATAGAAGAGCCTAGCCCGAGGAGTAGAAAGGTGTAAGGAGCCCTTATAAACGTCCCTGTCACAGTGCGTTCCTTCAAACGGCTAAAAATTCCCTATAGGTCTTAAGCCAAAATTTCTTTGTATTATTAGCCGGAATTCTCTGGAAAAGTGCGAATATACCTTAGGTATATTTTAGGGGAAAAGCTAAATACTAATATTTCAAAAGCTATCTATCTTGAATTCCTACAGGTCCTTATCTAATCTACTCCTTAGAAATTAGAAAAGAAAATAGAGCTGCTCTTTTGATACCTTCTTCGATTTTTAATAAAAAGAAAAAAAACTTAGGATTCTGAGCTAAGCCTCTCCATATGTAGAGCTAGTCAATTTCTTAATATTAGGTAGTAGGCTCTCGTAAGTAAAAGCACAGGAATTTCCTAGATTTTAATACAAATTCTGTGTTTTTTTCGTAATTCCTTTTTTTATTGCTTGGTTCAAATAGGTGCCCTTGAGGAACTCTTAACTGTGTCTGATTAGCCCTCGCCCTCTTAAATCTTCTAGATTTTTTATATAAAAGGACCCTTATGTAATGTATATTTATGTATATAAAGAAAGAAAGAAAAGTCTTTTTTTACTACTGTGAATCGAGTGGCACGGTTAAATCAAAGTACTTAAAAGTCAAGTGTTAGTGGTTTGAATCGTTAAAAAATTGGAAGTCTACTTTAGAAGTAGGATGTAGTATACTCCTTTGTACTATAGAAATTTCCTCTGAGTTTACTGCAAGGAACTTGTATACGAGTTAGAGCTACTATATTATATACTAGAGTAAAGCTTGAATTTCTTAGGGGAATCTAAAAGACTGGGGATACCCGAAATATTGGGGAGATTCTCTCTTTAGTTAATAGGTATCCCGTTATATATGTAAGACTGAGTATTTCATCTTAAACTAAAAAAAGCTTTCGACCTATTTTATTTTTCACCTCCTGCTTTCTAAGGACGAGTTTAATCCATTTAACTTTCTGCTGTTTCTCAAAGCAAAAGTTTTAGTATTCCACAGTACTTATATCGGAGTTTTGAGTCAGGGAATTCGTACTGTTAGTGTCAAATAGAGTTGTTATATTAAAAACATTTTTTTTGCATTGCTTAAAAAAATCGTTAGAATACTGTCTGTCTATTATAAATTCCATTCTACGAGAATTACCCGAAATATTTGAAAACCCCCCAGCCTTTTATTTTAAGTGGAGTGACATTTATGCTTTGTAGGAGTAAACTTCCTGGAAGATTGTGCTATGTGGAAAGGGAAAAGAAAGCTATAAAAACTTCTTACAAATAGTAACAAAAATGCCTTAAATTAGACTCTAAGTAGTAGCCCAGCCCCTCACTCGATATTTATTTACAAGAAGCTAGAATTAGAATTTCTTCCGGAGAGTTGTATCTAGGAAAGAAAACAGACCTTTCTTATGAGTATCTACTAAAAAACGTCTAACATAAAATAAATAAAAAAGACCCACCAAGGGGAACAGCCTAAAAACTTATCTATCCTTATTAATTAGAATTTAGCAGATCGCTCTTCAATAATCCAAAATATTCTATACTGAATTTCTTGGGTATAAAATACAATAACTCGCTTAAGGCTTTCTATTTTACACCTCCTCTCAAACTTATTTTACTAACTGCGCCCTAACTCTACTAGGATAGAGGGACGCATTTTATTCCTATTTAACTATGGGTACTCAAGGGAATCCTGCAATTATAAGGCCTAAAACTGACTAAAATACGCAAGGAGCTTACTTTAAGGCCTCCTTTTTCTCAAAAAAGGATACCAGGAGTTAAAAGTACTTCTAAAAGTGTGGTCAACTCTTTCTTTATAAAATAAATAAAGACATTATTAAAAAATTTTTTTTCACTATACTTTTGACAAGTCCAAAGACTCTACAAGGAGCAATGTCCCATTTCAGGCATAACCTTCTCTCGCGAATAGGAGGCCTTACACAAAAGAAATTTAAGCGCAGCTTTCCCTTTTGTGGTTTACGCATTTAAGAGACTCGCTTTGACCTTACTATTGACCTTCTATCGGAGAGGCAAGGCACCTTCTCCTTGCTACAAGAATACCAATGAACTTCCTTTGGCTCGCTAAGATAGAGCTACTCAGGAAATTGATAAGTTGACAGAAAAGAGAATTTAAGTTGTCTAGTTGGCAGACTTTCCAGAGAGGGTTATTTTCCTAACAAGCCCTATCTTGATTAACATACAGATAAACTTGTTTGTTTTGAGTAGTACACTTGAGTGAAGAAATTCCAACAATCTAAATGAGAACTCTTTGGTTTGGTCTTTTATGAAAGGACTTTTCATTTCAGTTTACCTCCATTTTGTATTAATTAAATCAATACATTTCTTTAGAACTCTCGGGTATATTTTTTCTTTATGTCGAGACGCCTCTCAGACTACCCTCAATTCTAATTGAACAATATGCTATAACAAAAAACATAAAAAAGTAGCTTCATCATTAAAGTCCCTTATTAAACTTAAACCCAGCTGGGGGATTCCTTTTACATAAGAGCGTAGACTTAATGTTGGTGAATACAAATACGTTTTGAATCGAGATTGCACGAAATATCTATTTATATTTATATACAATAGTGGAATGCTTGTTTATTTTGCAAAGAGAATTAATTCTTCTAACAAGCGATATCACAGGATCCAGGACTATCAATATGTACCCCCTTACCCTTTAGGTCTTAGCGCTCTTTGGTTTTTTGTATTTTAATTCATTAACTGGAATTAATATTAATAAGGCCTAGTAATTGAGTCTCGTTTTAGGGTTTCCAGGTTATGTCGCTACTAATGTAAATTAAGTAAGTATTCGGGAAGGGGAAATTCTAAATTCACCAGATAGAAAAGAAAAAAGACAAGGTAACTTCACTAGGAATAACGTCTTTTAGGGGTACTTTTACTGGGCTCTTCGTGAGGGACGCATATTAGGAAATCTAATGTTAAATGATTAACTTCTTGAAGTTTGAGACAAAACCAAATTACATTTATAGTTAGGCTTTATCTAATTTAAAAGAGTTCTAATCTTCGTATGCCTATTGTTTTAGAATCTGGCCGCAGCAAGTATAAATAGATTTGTGTACTCTACTTTGATGTATTAATTAGAAAGACTTCTCCTAGAGTTTATAAAAAAAGCAAGACATAGCGGATACAAATTTCAAGAGCAGGGCTGTCAGAGTACAACGTATTTCATATTCCTACGTATTGTTTTACTTTATCAGGTTCAATCAAAGGGGTACCCCGTTTTTGGGGAATTCTTAACACCATATAACATATAATAAGAACCTTCAAAAGAATAGAAATGTTTCTTACTAATTGATGTGAAACCTTTTGATTTGAGTAGATTCTTTGGATTCCTGGTATTTCACAATTAGACTTTAGGAAAGAAGTCCTCTAATTCTAATTGGTAAAGCAGATAACAGATGTAGCTCTAGCATTCTTGAGGGATTGGAGTTTCAAGATCAAGATATTCTCGTGTAAGCTGTAGATCTTGGAGGGTAGTCTTTGTTTAGGTGTTTAGGAAAGTTCCGGATAACCTGATAAGTAGAAGAACAATAGGAATTGTAGCTTTCCTTAGAGAGGCATCCAAGTTCTAAACCAGGCAGACATTGAAAGGCTAGTTTACTTGTGGAAGCTGGTTCAGGAGTATGACACTTTAGCGGATTCTCTAGGTTCAAATAATAGAGGACTCACTTTTCATTCTAATAACAGGTATTACTTCTAATGAGTATAGTCCTAAGCCAAACAATGTAAGCTGGGGATTTTCCTAGTATCCGTTTTTTTACCAAACGGAGACAGAAGAGGGGTTCTAACTAAATAAGGAAGTCCCTAATCTAGAAAAAAGTAAATAGGGTAAGCTTTAGCTTGTGCTAACTTTTGTCTCTAGAGTTCCTTAACCTACTTAATCCACTGCTAGCTTTATAGGTATAAAAAAAGGGGGGATGGGATCCTCTTTATTGAAGCTTGTACTATTGTAGTATTTTACTCTTCTTAGATAGAATGTAGTTATTTTATTATAGTAATAGAAGTTAACTAAGGGATAATTCCTCATGTGCTATGTTGCTTATCGATAAGGAGTATATATACTTTGGGAGATAATGAGTATATATACTTTGGGAGATAATGAGTATATCCTTTTGTACCGAGTAAACATTCTTGGTAAGGAGGTTGGCTTAAGATAGTACAAAGATAATCCCTGCATACACTAGCCCCAAATGACTTACTGAGCGGACCTTGTTTTATTTGTCAAAGCAGAAACCCATTGAAGCATGCTAAAGCACAGAACAACCCGTAGCTGGAACCAGAGCCCTAACCTGTGCTGCCATAACCTGTACCATACCCCGAGGCTCAGCCCATGGCCATAACCACAGAGATCATACCCATGAGAGCAGGAACCATACCCAGTAGCTGTAGGAGCCTGTAGAGAAGGTGTAGCTAACAGGACTTAGACTTAGATAAGAGAGAGAGTATGAAGTATAGTTAACCTTACACAAAATCCAACAGGAAAAACAGGCTCTAAAAAAAAGAAACGAATTACTCCAGTTTTTTTAATTCCTAAAAACTTTCCTAGACCTTGTTTAGTATACGGATACACCCTTTTCTTTCTTAGTCTTTAGTGGGACGTACAACTGAGGATTACAAGAGGTTCTTTCGCTTTTGTAGTGCATTGGACTAAAAGCTTGCAGATCTTAAAATAGAGTAGAGGTACCCCATTACAGTCGTATTAAACAAAATTATTATAATTATAAGCTCTAGTTTTTTTCACAAGACTGACAGTTTCAACCATTCCAAGCAGTAAAAAATATAACGACGTAAAGTTCTCATGGGTCAAGGGATACCGCTGGGTAAAGTAAACTTGCTTATTGGAAAATTGACGATTCCCCTCTAAAGCCTGCTTGGATGCAAGAGTCTACGTCACTTAGTCGGGTATGCTTGACTTTAGTTTATACTTTCAGGTTTTTTTGAGTCTTTATACTCTATTAAAATAAAAAAAACTTATACCCATTTTAGATTTGAGCAAAAAAAAGGTATACTTGTAGTAAGACTATGATACGAAAAATACAAATTCTTTTCTTTAGATTATCAGGACTTATAAATTTAGAGTTTTGAAGCAGATCCCGGCCAGACAAAGCGGACATAGTACAAAACTTTATATTCCGAGTTAGTTTATACAAAGAGTTAAGTTAAGGAATATTCCCCTTGCCTTGCGCCCCCTTTCTCTTTCTTTGAGAAAGAGAATTTTCATAAAACTATTAACTCGAGAGGTAAGGTATTCCTACTATAGTATAGAGAGTACCAAAGCAAAGATTTACTTACATAAGTCAGTTTAGTTTGGGAACCCTAAGTTGTAGAATTAAAAAAGACACGCGGGAAATCCGGAGGAATGAAGAACTCCCCTCATTATTTTCTTAATCTAGAATGGAAAGAAATTGAATTGTAGATAGAAATTAGGAGTATGATATACAACAAAAGAATCTTTATTGATTGAATTTTGTTGGACTTCCCCTAAAGTAGGATGTGGAAACCCTAGATAATAAGAAATTTTAAGGTAGTGGCTTTCATTAACCCTTTCAGTAATCTTCTGCGAAATATCTAAAAAAGGACTGATAAAAGAAAAGAATTTACATTACACAAATTCAACTAATGTCACCTTAAAAGCTTGACTAAACCTATATTACCAAAAAATACTGGATAGACTCTTAGGGAATGGAACTTCTTATGACTCACCTGAATTGCTAACTCTATTTACCAATTTTATATCACTAGCAATCCTGGAGACTCTTTATTACTTGAATACTTCACTTTAGTCTGAAAGTTGCTATGAAATTCTTCGTTACTCCTATTCATATTAGGGTTTATCGTGAATAAAGTAATCAAAGAAAGTTAAGATATGTCCAAAGTCCCGATTACAAGAGGCATAACTACTCCTTTCTGATTCAAAGGATACGAAGTCAAGAGTTTGTCATTTTTTATATAATTATATAGGACAACTTGAGTAAACCTATTTTATTTAGATATAAATTTTTCTTTTATTTTTTCGAAGATCCCTATCTCTTATTAATATACTTTTATTTATATGTTCGACAACAAGTGGCGAGATACTAGTCAAAAGCAAAGGCTGCGGTTCCATTTAACTTCTAAATCTACTCTCTTTTATTCTGCAATTAAAATGAAGTGCTTTAGAGTTAGAGAGCAAACTCAGATCAGAGGAGTCGCTCTGTTATAAGATTTTTGAATAGTTTTTTAAATTAAAGCGTGATTTACTCTATGTAAGCAGAATCTAATAGCACTTATTATAAAGCAAAATAACATCTTCAGTGTTCTCCATACAACTTCTAGCTAGGAAACTCAAAGATGGATCAGATCAATCTCAAAAAATATTGCGAGTTCAACTCACATAATTCAAACCCATAGACATGTTATCACCTGATGAACAAAAAGTTAAATTAATACATCAATCGTCATATACACAATTAAGAAAAATCTTTGAAAAGAAAAACGCTCGGTCAATAGCTTGAAAACTTTTATAAACATTAGGAGGTAGTAGTATAAGCTAGCAATGACTAGGATCTCAAACTCCTCGAGACCTTACTTTTTTTATTCCAGCTGCAGGTCAGCGAAGTGGCGATTACCCATACCAAAGTAGCTTACACAGTGCTACCTCTTGTGAAAAGCGTTGTATACTAAGGCACTCTTTCTTTGGCTTTCTGAGGAGAGATTCCCTAAATCTGGAGTACCCTACAAGACTCTAACTATGTTTTAGCAAAGAACTATTATAAAAAAACAAGAGGAATTCGGCTAATCCACGGCTTTACTAGAACCTACCCAACCATAATATAGAAGCCGCTAACACTCAGACTCCTCAAGGTAGAGTTGTCCTATCCAGTTAAAACATTCTATAAATATAAGGAGCTTTTTAGAAAGAAGAGTGTAGACTTCATTTCGAGATATAGTTCTAGTAAGTCTAAGTAGGTATATGATATTCAGTAGCCCTACCAAGCAAGATAGCACTTTAAAAGTACTGAGTTTCCTTATACGCTAAGAGACTTGGCGCATAATCCTTAACGTTTTTTTGCTACTAAGAGATGTGATACCTATTGACTCTGATCCAAGCAACCAGACAAACAAACAAGACTTTTCTAAGCGGAAACCAACTACTTTAACCGGTGATTAAGAGTCAAAATCTGAGACTTTTCTTGTGCTTTATCCAAAAAAGGAGTAGCCAATTCCAAGTAGATATACCTTAGATAAGAGCTCCGTGCTGTTAAAGATTATATACCAGCGAAAATTCATAACATAAAATAGGGAGTCCTCTTTTATACTATACAATAGCAAATTCTTTAACCATACAATACGCTCACAGCTAAACTACACTACAAAAGCAGTAACTTTGTATCATAAATCTAAAATCTGGTGTGCTATTTATTTAGATGGATTCGCAACTGTAAAAGTGGTATAGGGTATTTTGGACAAGAAACCTCAGAAGTTTTTGAGACCTGATTTGACACAGAAAACGGGGTAATTTAGGTATCCTGTATTGGAAATATTCAAAAAAGCCGCCGATCGATCTAGGACCTTTACTTTAGATATACCTAAGGTTCTGAAATATGCTCTTTTCCGTTTAAACTTGTATTACTTGTTCAAGTAGAGTTTAGACCTCAAGCAATTTTATTTACGGGAAACTCATTACTAAAGCAATCCTTGTAACTTACTTCGTAGGATCAGGAAATTAAGAAAACTTCCTTACGAACTGAACTAGGAAACATAGCTATCTGTTAAATACTAAATTGACCTAATCTTTTATTGCTTAGATACACACAACATTTTTCATTTAACAAACTGGATTGGAAAGGAGCTCCTCTTTAAGAGTTTAGAATAAATCTCCTGAGGTTTGTATATTCCCAGTAAACTAAATGGGTATGGTATCCGTTTTAAAAGGAAAAGACCTAAAGACACCTACTAATAGCCAAGTAAGGAAAACGCTTTCTACTGTGGAAATCCCTCAGAACTATAGCTTTAACTAACAAAAGGCGCCGCTGTCTTGATCAAAGGGTAAAGTATGCTTTTATAAAAGAAAGTATTCACTTCTTTTTTCTTCTTAGAAATTAGCAAGCCCTTATCTCCCTCTCTTTAAAAAAACTTCCTGAAAGCTAGTCAAACTCAGATCTAATATACCCAGATGCACGGGTTCAAGTGCAGTTGAAGTCAGAGTTTTTTATCGATAAAGCCTTTTTTTTTTCAGAATACTGCAAACGTTATATTCTTTGAAGTAATACGCTTGCTTTCCAAGGCAGACTTAGCCGACTCTTACTTGTAGTAGGATGTACTTTACCTTCTAGAAAGAAAATTGGGATCATCTACTACTAAACTCACCGGAAATTCCTTCCTAAAGCCCTAGGATTGTACCCTATTAAAGTAAATAGAAGGGGTTTTTTTCTAGCCAGCCAAAGAAAGCGCCCCTTACCTTATATAGTACGTAAAATTTCTTCCTTGACACTAGGACCTGAGGGCTCCTTTGCAGGAAAAATCTCTAATTATAAATTCTACGCATTAAAAAAAGCCCTTAAATAGAAATGAGTTCCGTTTTTATACATACTGGCAAACAAATACAAAGGGTAGGTAATATTAATATTCTAAAAACATAAAAGAAGTTTTATCCCCTATATCGACTTACTAAAAGCAGCTCTTTCCCTAGATTTTGGGTCTTTTTCAGAAAGGGCAGGGCCTTAATAGATAGGGTTTTAATATTCTTTTGAGTACTTTGACTAAGCTACTTGTGCTTTTGAAACACCTTTATATATAGGGTCGAAAGTTCTGGCTGTAGATTAAGTGATATAAGAATGTCAAAAAGGTTAAGTTTTATCTTGTTATCTTGATAATCTCTCTAAATAAAATAGCGTGGGAGTGCTGATAAGAATTAGTTTTTTTCTATATTATACACCTTTGAATTTGAAACCGGAGTTGTTACTAGTAAAACCCAAGCTCTTCTGAGAAAGCCCTTAGTGTACTCCACTTAGACCCATGAAATTTTGCCAAGAACTTAATTAAACGGAGAACAGCTTCTAGAGAATCAGGGGTTTTCGTGTCGATCAAAGTCTTATCCCAAGTCCCAAGGGAATACCTATAGACTAAAATACTAGTTCTGTCTCCAAAGCATAAACCCAAAAAGTAGTCGCTTCAAAAAAAGTAGTAAAAGTAAGAGGAGCCCATTACAAAAAAAAAACCTAAACTCTTGGCATAACAGTATATAGATTAGCCAGACCCTACTTCATATCAATCTTATTTGATTCTTGTAGCTGCTACAGCCTCAGATCCGGCTTTTGAGTTATCCAAATAAGCTACAACAAACTTTAAAGGGTACATGTTTTAAAGTAGAGGATCCTAAAGCGGGCTTACTAATACCATAACTCTGGACTTCTGTTAAAGATTAAACTTAAATAAGAAGCTTATCCTGTAAATCTCTTTATTAGACCCAGACTCCAAAAAAACCCTTCTTTGAGTACAGACATTCCTCAAATGAATAACCAAACCCCTGTAAATAAAGTAAAGACCCAGATTTCTGTACCACATTTAGAGACCCAACTCTTATCTTAGAGGTTTTTTAAGGCATTGCTGTAGATAAAGACACCCAAACTCAAATAAATTGATAAGCGACAGTTTCTATACAATCCTCTTCGAATTCTAATAAGTAAGGAATTGATTTCTCAAAAAAACTCATTAGCAATTATAGGATCACTCTGATCGGCTTCACCAGATTTAGTATAAATAAGCATAAAAGCTCGATAACTTGAATAGGGAGCTCCTAAGGTAAGGATATGTATATCATGAAGGATCAAACTATGGTTTTACTGGGCACCTATATAAATACAACTGCTTTTGCAAGCCTGTGTTGTGTTATGGGGTCGTTAGTTAACGAAATATGGATAAGGAGCTGATCAAGTGTGGGAGTTTCTAAATTCTAATTAAATTGCCTCTGAATTTATGTACTTGTTGTGACTGGAATTCTAAAAGAGTCTCTCCGGATTACACTTTAAATTCAAGTTTTTGGTATGCCGGGGATGGGCAATAACTTTCAGAAAAAAAAGTTAGCACCCCCTTTTAATTAAGGCTAAAGCAGATTTATAAAATCTGCTAGGATCGGGCCTAACTTTATGAGTTAAGATTTTTTTTTCATGATTATACTGGGCGCTCAATCTAGAGGAACACCTTTTATACATATAAGGTGCCATTAAGATTAAGTATGTAAGTCTAGCTATTCAACCCCACAAGAATTTGAGTTGCTGGCTAAGTAAGAGGGGTCCTAGGAAAGGATTTATTGTCTTACTTTATTTACCGGCGTAGTCAGTTACAGGTTTAACAAGAAACTCCTAAGCAAGTAATTACATCTTCCTAACAAGACAAAGCAAGCAAATCCTGCAGTTACATCTTCTTAATAACTCAAAAGAGTACTCTACACCACTATCTTCCTATTCTCTTTAATGCACTCCTAGCTACAAAACAAAGTAATCCAAAGCAACAAGTCAAGTACTGAGAATAAGGAATTCTATAGCTCCAATTAGAGAGTTACTTCCTAAACAGTAATAAATTACTAGGACTAAGACTAAACTCTTTTTAGTTATATGTCATTCTTTAAAACTTTATGAAAGAGACTTTGTTAGAAGAAAAAAGAGTATTCAAAAGACCCCTTTATATACGCATATGCTTGAGACAATAAAAAAGGAAGAATATCAAGAATAAATTCTTTTAATTTGCGGAACGTCAGAGTAGTTCCTAGAAAATCGCTAGGCTTAATTGTATCAAAGAACTAGAGTTATATTATATAAGGCTGACTTTGAACCAAACTTAACTCAAAACAAAGGGGGCGCATTAATTACTTTCTCAAGATTCAAAGCTTTATCTTTATTACTGGAAATAGCTTAGGTATTTAGATTATATAAGTCTCTCTATTAAGTAATTACCTTTATGGTTGACCAAGACTCTCGTTATTTTAGATCCTTTATTTAGTAGAAATTCTCAACTGGAATTTACTGTAAAACTCAAAACTAGACGAGCATATAACCTTATATAACTTACTATATACTAAGGAGCATCTTTAAAAGTAAAAGTTAGGAGTTTATAATTACGAATTAACTTTCAGTTGAGTTACTCGCGCCCATATAGATATATAGAAGGAATATTCAGTTATGGATATTATATAGTAGGTAGAGTATATAAAAAATGATATCCTAACTATTTGCAAAGGGAAAGATAAGTGAGGCTTAAGAAGAATAGACTATCCTAATAAAATCGGGCATATTGTAAAATAGCTAAGGGTATATATATACTGGGTATACTCGCTTGGAAACTCCCTTTTTATACTTTATTCTTTAGATTCAATTCCTATAACAATATATCCAAGAACCTAGCCGAAGATTTAGATTTTTTTGAGTAGAATCACCTTTTTTTTAGTGGAGACCCCGGGCTTTCTTTATCTAGGGTCCTTAAAGCCTAATCACTTATATAAAAAAGTCTCTTTTTATTACTCTAACTATCCAAAATTATATAGAATAAAGACCTTGTTACACCGGATCCTGGAAAAAAAGATTAATAAGCAATACCGGTTACTTTATATCCCTGTACCGAAAGTCTTTACTTTACCCTTATATGAATGACATGGAACGCACACTTGACTAATCTGATTTGTAAACTGTGTGCCCTTACTTTTTTCTCCCAACTCTAAATTGAAGGAAAATTCTTGTCTTTTGAACTAGAAATCCTCCCATCCTATCTCCCAAGTAATAAAGCGGAAGAGTAAGAAAGTTAAGTCATAGGCAGTTGGCTGTCATAAGGGTTAAGCCTCTTGCCTTTATGTGCTTATCGATAAAGAGGATATGAACTTAGGTAGAATATAGGTTGAGTGAAGTTCGATTTATATCTTTCTTGAGCAGGCAGAACACAGACAAGTACTTTCCTAGCGAATGGACAATCAGCTTAGTTGGACTGTATACCCAAAGACAAGAATCTCAAACGACTGCCATTGCCCACCGACTAAGAACTACTGCCAACAAAAATAGAAATATAGTATGGCTGTTGAAAGCAATCTTCACCAATAGAATAATCCCCTTGACTAAAATAAATAGCTCTGTTATGAATTTCATGTTAACAAAGTGCCCTGATTTGGAACTCCTGCTCAGGAAAAATCCCTCTTACTTTAATCGATCCCTGAACTGACGAAACAGAGCGAAATAAATAGCTCTCAAATAGAAGGCAACTCCCTCTTGAAAAATCAGCTAACCTGGGAGCTGTTACTATCTTGATACTTCCTTGTGGGCTAATCCGAGGAGAGCCCAATAAGTTCTGGTTCTAAGCTAACACACAAAGTAAAGTCTTGTGCCTTACTTGGCAGACTTTCCCAGCTACACATTAGCTCCAACAAGAAGAACAACAAGCTCCAACTAAGCTCGATACGAGCCTAGCTTCAAATCAAAGGTAGAGCACCCAAGACTAATAGGCTAAACAGTCTAATTAACTAAGTAATCTAAAAACTCTAAGGAAGTTCCTTTACTTTGGATAGCTCTTTTCCAGTTCTGCTTACGGGATGGATTCGCAAAAGGGAGAGTTGTTTTCTTGCCTCTTACTTCTATATCTAGCGCAGGTTCTAATAAAGGCAATCGAAATAAGTAATGAAGCTTTGGTGCGCCTCCAT
The DNA here is from genome assembly GCA_036897525.1 of Pelargonium x hortorum. Classification (NCBI taxonomy): domain Eukaryota; kingdom Viridiplantae; phylum Streptophyta; class Magnoliopsida; order Geraniales; family Geraniaceae; genus Pelargonium; species Pelargonium x hortorum. The sequence goes on from JAYMTJ010000028.1 coordinate 31,520, forward strand.
AAAAACAGTAATGCATATAAAATGAATTCCTTTTGCCCAAATTACACAAGTACGAGTCCCTTAATTTCAGATGTAAGTAGAAACCTGTGCAATTCTATTCTCTCTATCTAAAGAGAATATCCTTCAAAAAAATCCAAAAACTTTATATTATAGTGTAAATTCCTTGTGCAGAGCCACCCCTTTAGTCTTTAGTTACAGCTCTGTTTCTATGGAATTTGTACAAATGCGAAAGCTAAAAGAGAACAGATCCCTTCCCTTTGTCTAGTGTGTAGCAATTGTTTCATCTGGTAAGTATAAGCTAACTCAGATTTGTCAGAAAAGCGCTGGGGTTACTTCAAGTACGAGATGAGTCTTAAAGAAGCAAATCTGGGTCATTTTTAAGTGAACAGCTTTTTTTTAAACAGCTGTTGAATTGAAAGTAGAGTAAGTTTTTTTTTATTTTAAGAGGAGATTTTTCTAATTCTAATATAATTACGTAGATAAATAACACTTAAGCGGAGTTTACTCTTACTTCAGTACTTATAGGAAAGTGAAGCTCCTCTTTTTTGGTTTGGGTGTATAGCTCAGCTGGTAGAGCTTTGGACATTTAATCTAAGGGTCGCGGGTTCAAATCCTGTTATGGTCGAGTGTTAGCTTTCTATAAACGTCTTAAAGATAACTCGAAGCCCAATAATTGAAAGCCTAAACTAAGTATACGAAAAGTTAATAAGACCTTACTAGAGCGGGCCCCAATGTATTAGACTGTGCTCTGGTATTTTGGTTAGCTACCAGTGGTAAAGGCTGTCCTTGATAGACCTAGGTCTTTCCTACAAAGCGACCCTTGTAAATCTCTAGAAAAGCATACCCGACTTTATTTATTATCTATTCCAAAAGGGTTTTTGAAATATTTTCAAAAATGTGATCGCTTTCTTAAAAAACAAACTAGAATTTTGTAAATCTTTTTTGGCTAGCAAGCAAGTCTTACTTGAAATTTTTTAGTAAAGAATTTGAGTACAGAACCCCACTTAACAAGAGCTAAAAGGCATAGTACAGTTATATTAATAAATGCAAGACTCTAAAGTTTGACATATCATCCGCCGGATCCGCAAAAACTCGTATTTAGTACCTGGGACTCTCCGGAGGCTACCAGTTATCCCACTAAAATATAGGGCGGCTTTAGTGGGTCCCGAAAAGCTGCACTGCAAGCGATACGGCAGAGTTTAAAGCGGATATACCTGGGTCTAGCATCGTTCCAAAGTTATATCTAGGACGGATTACTTCTAGAATTTAAACTAAAAATCTCGAAAGATAAACAAAACCGAAGGATTCGCTCTATTTTAAAGCTATCCACTCTCAGTGAGTATCGGGGAATTAAAAGTTAATAATAGCCCACAAGAATAATAGGATCTTTTATTTATAAAAGCATAAACGGGCTTGCTTAATCTTGTAAGGCATAAGGAAATCTTAAAACTAAAAGACGAGAGTACGTCTATTAAATATTAAAACTTAACTTTTGGTACTTAACTATAAAGGAGTAAGATATACTCTAATTAATAATGAAATTGAGAAGAATAAGTGGAGTAACGCAAATACTACAGATTTCCTTTTTTTACATCGTGGCCAGATAGATACCTTTATTTTTAAGCCGATTTTTTAGACCTCATTGCAAGAAAAGCACAATTAAGAGTTTCTATTCCAAGTACAGAGTAACCCCAAGTTCTTTTAGATAGAGCTCCTCTTTGCTTCAGGGGGCCTGTTTAAAACCTTACTATATGATTTTTCGATTTAACATTCCATTTTCTTCTAATAATAATAAATGCCTCGTGAAGTAGCGAGTACCTATAGCGGGTTTTGTGAAAGTTTAGACGAATTTCTTTAAATAGACACTTAGATAAAGAATTTAATAACCGAACTTTATTTGATTTGAAGTAAGAACCCTAAGCTCCTGGGCGGTCGTCGACGGGACTTTCTATTTTACATAATCAGAGGGGTATAATGGGCGCAACTTCGAATCTATAAGGGGCTGCCGTGAAATCTGTAATATTATCCATTCAGAAGAAATTTCTGACCCTTTGGCGTAAAAAGTGCGAAATGCTCTAGAATTTTTGGGCGGAGTTCCTTGATACGGAATTTCTCCTTTATGTAAAAGTAGTATGTTATGGGTCCCTTACCAGAATATTGGTAAACCAAAAAAGCTTCCTTATAAACAACTTGTAATGCTCCTAATTTAGATATCCAGGTAGAAACCTTGCCTAGACAAAAAAGAAAGTTTTGACTCTTAGACTCCGACTCTTCTGAATATAAAATTCTTGAACAAGACCACTAAACTAAGACATAATCCCCTATCTAGGTCCTATTATATAAAAGAGATATAAAAAAACTTGGTTTTGTATGTTCTTTAACTCTAAAATGAATAATTATAGATAATTTCTAGGTAGACTTGTTTAACCTGGCGGCAAGTCCTTTTTATTTTATAATAATCCTGGTATACAATTACATTACAGAGTTGTAAAATAAATAGGGAATACTCCTTATTTATCTCAACAAGACAAGAGTCAAAATTAGTTTGATGTGCATATGAAAAATGCAATGTTTTATTATAAGATCCTTTTTTATCTAGAGTAGCCCTGTTTCTCCCAAAAGCAATTCAAAAAAAAGAATAGAAATGTATCAGTTTCAGGCCCCGTTGGCTTCGTGAAAAGCGATTGGCACCAATACCCTGTATCCTTACTCAATGGGATATTTTTCTCTCTCTACAGGGGTTCCTTGTTTTATGTCTCTGTATTGCAACTCCCTCCTCTTATAATATAAGGAAGGGGCTTAAGGACCTATCCAGCCTTTTCAGGAATTGTTTAGATCACGTATATTATAAGTTGTTAGTATAGTTTTATTTTATGACTATGGTATAAAATTTCTATAGTATAAATAAGTTACTTTTTCAAGTCGAGTTAGAAAGAGCTTACTTTATATTGATTTCTAGGAGACCCCACTTCGACATGATTTACGTCATACTTTATCAGAATATCCAATAATTTATATAAGCTAAAATCTTGGACAAGAAATTTTTTATTAAAGCTTGAAGGATCAAGTCCTATCACTACAAGAGAGAATGCCTATAACTATTCAAAAAAAACTAGGGTATAGTAGAAAACCTTTTCAATAAAATGAAACAAAGAAATAAAACTGAATAAATTGACTTCTATTATATAGGATAAAAAGCTTGTCAATAAAAGGTATGAATGAAATGGAGACTTTTGAAAGAAATAAAATAAAACTTTTTTTATGTTGAGTCAACCTGCATTAGAATCCTTAACTTGAGTTCTACCTAAAATTACGAAGGTTTCTTTTCTTATGTTTTGTAGTCTTTTTCTTTTGTCATAACGAAAGCTCGGGTTAGTTCGTAGTCTAATAAGCATTAAGCTATATTAGAGTCATTTCGTGTTAAGGTCTCGCAGGATGCTTTGAAAAAGAACCTCTAGATTTTACAAAAGAGGGTACACTAAGCTTGTCTCAAGCATTCCCTACCCTATATTATATGGTGTAATTTTACGAATAACTTACTTAAGAGGGTATCCCCTTTGATACGATTTCTGGAACCTTTAGTGAAGAGCTTCTTATATAAATTCTTTATCCGATAAAATAGACAGAACTCTATAGTTAAATAATAACTAAAGGCTTCTTCGAATTGGTTTAAACAAAATTCAAAAGTAATACTGCTTGCTACCGCGTGATGTGGATCAAACCCTTTTAAACTTGGATAATTTGCATTTCCTTTATAGTTACATTTTCAGGAAAAATCACTGGATAACTAACCAGAAACTTAAGAAAAAGCAGCCTCATAATTTCCTTCAGTAGTTCTCTAATTTTTCTTCTATAGGATCCAATCCTGTCTTGGTAGTGTGCAAGTACTGACATGACAATAAGAGTGTCATAAATGGCTATTTGATTTTCTAATTGGGGTATTGTACAATGTTTCTAGCTAAAGGATAGGGGTTATGGTTGCCAAAGAACTTCCGTTAGCTAAAGATTCTTGTCTGTTAAAGTTAGATTACTGAAATAGAAAACTTGGGTAGTATATTACTAATTTGTCTAACAATTCTACATTACTATTTAAAAAGAGGTGCTTTTTTGAAAAGCTTGAAGCTAAGAACAATATGGTATTTTTTACGCCTATCCAACAGCGGACTATCTAACTGAAATTTTATTAATTATCAGGCTTTAGCTGGATAAACAAGAACCCAAAAATGGACCTAATAAAGTATGCTTTTGTCGGACAATTCGTGTCGGAGACAAGAAGCCCGCCTATGAGATTATATACCCTAACACTCACTTCCTTAGATCCTATAAGACCCAAATAAACTTGTGCTGCTAATACTAAATCCGGTTATTAGAAAAAAGAAAATGTATAGACTCGTTGATTAAAGAATATAAGGCCCCTCCAGTTTTTCACTACCATTAGTAAGTTAAAGAGGTACTTTTGCTTATCTTAGTAAACTAAATAAAATAGGGAAAAGCTAATTAGCAATATTAGTTTCAAAGCAAGATCTACACGTTTGAATTAATATATTGTTTGTTAGTAAGTATACTGAAAGTTTTTTGAAAAGAGGCTCGATTAGTGCAAACCTAAGCTTTTTAACGGAGCCAATAAAGTAATAAGGATCGCCCGTAAGCATATTTTTCTGTTGGGAATTCTCAGAAATACCGAAATGGGTGCTACTTTCTTTCTAAGTTAAAGCTACAGCGTACATAATACAGGGAATCTATGATATGAGTTCAACTCCTATAATATACTAGAATACGGACTTACCTAAACTATCTCTTAGTGATAGGGAATACCTCTTAATATCTCATCTCTCTAAAATAAGGAAAGCTTAAACCCTTTACGTTAAGTAACAGCCCTATCAAACCACCTGCAAAACAAGGTTCTTCTTCGCTTACTAAGGAGCGCACCCTTTTTAGTTAATTCAGAATTCCTCGAAAAGTAGTACATATCAAGAATCGTCTCTCTTTGGTTTAGTATCCACTATGGCCAGGAGGAGTCAAAACCTATTAAACTCCTTAACTTAAGAATAATAATATCAAAACTACTTACTCTGTATCTATATGATAAAAACGAAAAAACGATTTCTAGAGCGACACCCCTTCCTCTTTTCGAACTATAAGTTTAGCTAAGTGCAAAGGGCCGTAGTAATACATTACGATAGAAAGGTTTTCAATAGGCTATTAAAGTATCCATTTAGTTTGACTATTGTAAGGAGTCCCTTCCCTCTCTATCATAAAATTCGAGCCTAAACTATCCTCAAGGAAATACCTATTATAACGAGGAGAAAGAAAAACTAAAAAATATTCCTAGAGTTCCTAACCAATGAATGAATTCTAACTTTAACTCCTTAGATTGATCGGAACTTATCAAAAAGAAAGGGTTCCCCTTGGCTTTGAAGAAACTGGTTCGAACACTTGTTTACAGAGGGAAAGCTTTATACAACCCTCGCGATAAAATGAGACCCTTTAGTCTTTGGGAGGATTGCTTATTTCCTTGTAAGTCCTTTCCGGTGTCTGTCCCATAGTAACAAAGGTAATTAGCAAAGGCTGGATCTATTTTCCAGGGATCTCTGTATTTGGTTAGAGCTTTCCATCTGTTCTATATTTATCTCTTTGAAATGAAACTATAAGCTTTGTAAGGAGCACCTCGGTTATATATTATCCCCTTTTTGCTATTAGTAAAGTCAAAGATTTGACACAGTATTATATCCCCTATTGAAATCAAAAGAGTCCCCTGAACGTAAAGGAGTCTTTGAAAGAAAGTCAAGGAAATAAAAAGATCTTGTGGCTAAGAAGAATATCTTAGACATTGACAGGATCCATAGAGGGTAGTAACTTAAATAAAAGCTTTTGAGCCTTATTTTGTATACTTTTCCTTTAAAATAACTTCAAAAGTAGAGCTAGACCTACACTCTTCTTATAGGTCTTATGGGTATGGATAGGAATCTGGGGTATGGGTCTTCTTTGTTGCTTGTGTCTTTCCTGTCATAGCTTCTCTATCAGTTAGTAAAGGAAAGTATATTAAAATATACCTATTAGTAGTAGAAAATAAAATGTATGACTCTTTTCTTTATAAAGGGAGATTACTCTTATTATGGGTTTGTTGTTTTTTGACACGAGAGAGTGGAAACTGAGAGAGATTAACAGATCCACGTCAGATTTTGCTCTATTTTCTTCAAATAACGGACCCGCCTTACCGGACTCAATTTTAATTTACACGAAGCCTAGAAGCTACTAATAAGGCAAAAGTAATAAGCAATATACGAAATAAAATAAAGATCACAAACAAGGCAGGCTCTCCGCCGCCCTTGGGTTAAGGGGTATATACAAAGTATAAAGGTAGGCATCTAAATACCCAAGATCTAGAAACTTCTCTAGTCTAAAATCCACGGATAACTTTTCCACTCTTTTTAAGTAAATACCCTTTATAAGCAAATAAGCTGAGCTTTCACTGTTAGGTTTAAAGGGTTCCTCTTACTTCTTTATAGGGTACTTTATAGGGTACAGTAAACCGGGAACATCCAAGATCAAAAGCATAGGTTAAAAGTAATAAATCTCATGCTTTCGCTCGTAATTAAATATGGAGAGATCCTTATTCTGGTTTTAAAATCTCGTTATAAATACTAACCTTGGTTTGGTTTGAAGAAAGATGCCTCATCAAAAACAGTTTTTAATATTGTTAAGTTTCTTCTTGTAACTAATAAGTAAACACTCAGGATTTGCTTTTTACTTAACTTGTACTTAAAAGTATTCGTTTGTTAATATTTTGCAGGACGTGGCTTAATACATTCTCGGTTTATAGTCCATCACGCATCTAACGTTCGAGTTCGTTTAGGAATCTTTAACTTAAAAGCTTGCCAGATTTTTTTATCAAAAGAATTTCCGAAGTGGAGAAACTCTGTATTGAAAGGCAGGACAGGCTATGAATTATAATAAAAAGATTTCCTTGGCACTAACTCTAGACAAAAATTGACTCAAAAAACTTTTGGATTCAAGACCCTTTTTTAATAGAAAGGAATTCCTCAGGAATCGTGTTATCAATGAAGGTCCTCATGCATCTAATTTTAGTATAAAAAACGTCTACTTTTTTGCGGCTATTATAGAGATTGCATACATTCCTTTAAATCATAGAAAAATAACCCTGGATCTAAGTACCATAAAAAAAGTATACAAATCCTAAGTAAAGCTCATAACCAGGTAAGAACTGTTTCCGCATATCCTTACCTACGCTATAAATTTCTATCCCTAAAACAACAAACTCAAAAATAAGGTTGACTTATACCCGCTAAATAAAGCTTAATGAAATTACTTTTATTTGTTATTTGTAACAAAGGCTGTTCCTATACTTGTACATAAAGTTCTTATTTCAAGAGCAGAGTGCTATGCTACAGAACAAATCAAGTAGAAATAATTGCTTAACTTCTTAAATTTGAGTTTCAATGGTAATTTCTTGAGTTCTTTTATTAGATAAAGTCTTTTTACAATGAGAATGCGTTTTAGAAAGAAGGCTGCAGTCTTGCGTGTTTGATTAATAACTTATACTAGATTTAGCGGAACTCAGTTATCCGTTAATATTATGTGATGTAAATATTTAATAGAAAAGGAACGGGGCCTACCCTTTACCCTTGTTCCTGAGATAGTTAAAAAAAGGCTTCTTTCTTAGTGAAAGGCATAGCTAAGCTTGTTTTTAATGAATAAAGAGGGCACAATACAATTAAAGTGTGTACTTTTTTTCATGTGGGTTTTAGGTCATATCTTAGACTGCTAAAGAGAATGGTGTAATTTTGGATTTAATCACTTAACTAACCAAAAGGCCCCGCTCGCTATAAGAATTCAACAGGGAAGTACCGCAGTTTATAGTTATAGAGCGAAATTCCCTTCCCTAAATTTAACAAATGCGGATTTCTAATATCCTTAAGCTTGAGAAGAATGTCTCATATACCCTATTCTATTGAACTTTTTTTAATGAATGTATCCCGGGATCATATCTTCCTATGGTAAAGTAAACTCACTCTATGATCTAGACACCAAGGGTATATATAAACTTTTCTATATATAACACCCAGTCCCGCAAAACCGGATTTAATCGGGACCGAAACACAGCCGAATTTCTAAGTGTATCATTCCCAGATATGATTGTTAAATACGGAAGATTTCTGGAATTGTTGGATCAGTGTTCGAATATCATGTTTCTAAAATCGTAAATTGCCGCCTAACTGATCAATTAGTGAGTATCTCCTTATGCTTTAGTTGGAGTCTTTTATTGTGGTAAAATAGCATTTGAAACAGCTAAAAGGTAATGGTTTTAATGTATAGATGGTTCTTTAGTAAAAAAAAGGGGGGCTCCTACTGAGTTATAGGTTCCTAAACACGAGGAAGTCCTCAATTTGATTACGACTTAACTAGCCTATACCAATTCAATTCGTATAATTAAATTAGGAAGTACAGAAAATAGATTCTTAAGCTGGGTTGTACATAACATAGTATTAAATTAAATGTTCAATAAACTTTTTTTTAACCAAAGGTGGTGGATCCTTTTCTGTTCAATCTCGTCATATTAGCAAAAAATAGCTAGATTTGTTAAATCCGCAATATCAACTTCGTGCTCTTCCATAGAATTTTAGTCAAATTATGAAATTCTACATATAGATAGATCTATATCATAGACTAATCATTAAATAACCGGACCTCATACAGCATTCAACCGAGCGTAAACCCTTTCTTTATTCACAAATTAAATTAGATTTCTTCGGTTTAGGCGATTAGTAAATAGAATTACTTAAGTCCTTCGTTGTTTTTCTTGAATAGTACTTAATTAGTTTAGTCTTTTGAACGGAAAATGAAGCTTATTCTGTGCTTTATTTACTAAAACTAAAATTATAAAAAAAGAGTCCTATAAAGCCACCTTCGTATCTTAAACTCTCTAATCACGGAATTAAATTAAAAAGCTGTTTTATTATATGGGTCGTATGCACTCTTACTCTTAGATGCCCGCTCTTGGTGTAAGCTCGAATAGCTCGGCTAGATAGAACAAAGAATACTCTTTTTATAAGAGACTATATAAAGGAACTAAAGCTAAGTCGTTTAAAATGGATAACTCAAACCAGTTACTTTTATTAATTGGATCTCTGACTTAAACAGGTTTTTTTCAAGCTTCTCTCCTTATCTTAATCTGAGTCCTGTAATGAAACTACAAGGGTATTATTATCCCAGAGACAAAAGCGACTGCCTAACGCCGAGTATGGAATATTTCCTTCTAACCTTTTCTTTTCCTAAGCTATCTCTAACTACGGCTTATATAAAGCTCTTTAATAGAGGAGACTCACCCCCCAGTAACCTAAAATCCTGGTAAAAAAAGGAATGCTAGCTTTACTAGTTAGGACAACAACCTATATCTATACTAAAGCAAGTAAACTTAAATACTTTCAGACATTTCTCGAAACCCCTACCTAACATAACAGGATTGCGGTCCCCTTAAACACGGGTGTTTACTCTGGTGAATATTCAATTTGTTTGACTTCTCGGGTCTTACTACAACAAGAATTTTGAAGGTATTCGGAACTATGGTCAATTCTCTTTTAATTAAATACAAAAGGTAGCCCTAGATCATCAAAAACAGGGGAGATCCTTTTAATACAAGTAGGCCCCTCTGAATTCTTTTATTTAGCGAGTACCTTTTCTATTCCAGTGTTCTACAAGCCCGCAAAAGTCTATGAACTTGAGTATTCGTATCAGGCCTATAAATAATATATTTCATTAAAAAAGGTCGGTTACAGAAGCCTCTTTATCAAGGCAAAGTTTTCTATAAGTAGCTGCGTAATTTACAAGCCTAGATCTTGTCAGCACTATTCCCCTTTGAGCTGTGACAGCGTTCAAACCTAAAATTGAATTCTATCCTTTATTTTTCTTGATTCAAAATATCTACCAGAACTGGCAGGGATTTACTCCGCGCGTATTCTTCCTTAAGTATAAGTTACATCTATTCTATCAAACGCACGCGAACCCTAATTTTTCTCCACTCTCGTGAAAAGGGTTTCTATACTATTTCAAAGCAGAAAAAACCCGGGAAAAAAGATCCATGACAGTATGCTAAAGCTGGTTATAGCGCACGTAAAAACAAAACCCCTGTAATACGTTTTTTAAATTAAACCCACACAACACAGGTGGTAATAACTCTGTATATTCCTTCTAATGTCTAACCTAACTAGTATTACTTATTATAGATCTAGATTTTGACATTTATACCAGACTTTATCTTTTTATTTTATAGAACTTCAAAACTAGGAAAAAATCTTTCTCGAAGCAGGTCGATATATCTTATATAGCTTTTCCGGACCTCTACAACTTACATGCTCGGTTGTTCACACTTAAATTATTATATATCTAAGACACGGAGCTCTTGAGAGTTAAAACGCTAAATAATATAGGAATACCCGCAGCTTAGTCTTTGAAGTTGCTAAAGCCAAACTCAAAAGGACGTCAATTAGCAACAAGGGAGAGACTTATAAAAAAACCTATTAAATACTAAAGAATAGAAGGCTTCAATTTTCTGGGGGATCTATAAAAAAAACCTAGCTTCCCATTCACGGGAAAGTAAACACTATAAATGTCTTAAGACAAAAATTGACTGGGTTTTTTCGGTATTTAACAGATTTAACTATTTACCATGAGTAACTGAGGGAAGAGAGCTCCTTCTTTAGTACTAGAGCCTAAGTGTGGAAAATAAATATGACTCGAAGTGCTTATCGTGAGCCCTACTGCTGCTGCATTATATCTAATTATTGACCTACAACCTGGGGTTCCCGATGAAATTCTAGTAAGCTCCTAACCAAGGAAGAGAGAATCCGCTTTAGTATTAGTTTATGAAAGGCCATTAAGACTGTTACATACAGAGGACTAATTTAAGTCTTGCTATGTCCAAAAGTATAAGAGTTAAATTATAGGGAGGGAAAGCTTAGAGCCTAGGTAGTCTTTTTTCTAAGTATATCAACTCTGTGAAAGGAGTCCCCCTCCATTATAGTAATATGCTTTTCTTTTCTTTTTAGTTTAGGGTAGTTACATAAGTTGACTTTAAAATGTCAATGGAGTCCATATTATTTCCCGGGAATGAAATAGATTAAGCCTTGGGCGTGATATTGAAGTTTTAGTACAAACAAAGGAAGGAGAAAATAACAGGGAAGTGCTCGCGGATATGTGTATTTCTTTCTAAAGCCAAGAGGAGAGTCGTTTTATAACCTTATTTTTAGCGAATTTTCCGTGAATGGAAACTACTAGCTTAGAAAAAAATGGATTTCTTTATATTATATCCGGAATATTTTGCAAAGTAAGATAAACTTGAAGCTCTTCGTAGGAAATTGTCATTTTTTAAACTAACTATCTATACAAGCGGAAGACTCTTTTCTTTATTTAGTAGTACCCTATAACGTTGAAGCACTTTTATTTTGTAAAAACACTTCCTACCTAGAAAAACTACGGACCTTTTATTAAGGGAGATTTTTCCTATATCAACAGGATTCGAACCTGTGACAATTCTTATTAGGCTGCTTTGCTCTATCTAGGATTTGTTATAGAGTCTTGATCTTGGGTAAGAAAAATCTAATGGTAATGGATTCGGTGGGTGGATTAAAGCTTTTATAGATAGGATTTCTATTGAAGTATTTAATTTGACTTTAAATTTATGCTTTTTTTAAACCTTCTTTTATACGAGAGCGGGTCTCCTATCCTAAAGGGCTAGTATTACATTACAGCCTTTCAGAGCAGAAAAATTCTCCTTTCTTTAGAATGTAGTAAAGCAAAGTCCGGGCTGGGCGTTTTTAGGATATAGTTTTTTTCTCATTTTGTTTGTAGAACCTCAAATATGCTTGCTTCGTGGGTTTGTTCTCGAGAAGCCTACCCATCTATATTTCATTTCACAAATATGTCTAGTTTTGTGCTATTAAAACTTCTCTTAGGGAGCCTGATAATAAGAAGTTCGAGCTATACATAGTAATAAGTGTTTTCCTAGAATAGGGCATACCTCCGAACCGGTTAAAAGGTAAAAATTCTTAGTACGTACCACACGTAACTGGGGAGCAAAGGGCTCCTTCAACAATTCCGTATAACGAATACCGAAATATAGCCAAGAGAAAAAAGACTGTACTAGAAGGACGTATTATTGTAAACACAAAAAAATCCAATTATCAGTGTATGTAGTGTGCTCGAGGTGTCCCTATACTGGTTGGTAATATTCATTTTATATCATTTAGATATATCGACATTCGTCTAAGGAAAGGGTACTCTTGTGCATTTAACCCCTGATTCTTAAAAATGGATGAAATTTCACTAGATCCGTGCCCTTTTATTTATTTCTTTATGGCGCTGAGTATCCTGACCCCCCAGGAATCCTTGCTTGAATATACCCGTCTTTCGCAGTATTAAACTCTAACCCTCAAGTAAAGATCTATTCCGAATGTAATTAAAACCCTTAAACTAGGAGGTCCCGTTTATAAACCCCTCAATATGGGGTTCTAGAGCCTCCGTTGTGATTATGAGGACCTCGTCCTTCCCCGACTATATATCACCTATGTATAATTTGACTTTTGTAAGAGCCCTTATTTTTCTCGTTAAAAGCACAAGAAATAACCCATATTTTTTTTTATACTTTAATATCTAAACCTAAAGTTTCCAGTACAAGAATCCAAGAAATTGATAGTATACTTCTGTATAGCCACGAATTCCCATAAATCTTGTTTCATAGCCTTCTGCTAGATAAGAATAAAGGCTTTCTTTGTCTTAGGAAGCGGTTCGACCAAAACTAAAAATTTTTAGATTATATACAAGATAAACCTTATATTGAAAAGAACAAATTATATCTATATCCTTATGGCTACAGAGAAACCCCCTTGTACTAAAAAGTTAGGAATTACTGAAATCTTCTCCAATGTTACTTGAAAAGAAATGCATGAGAATTGAACTCTTCTTATATTCTGTTCGATACCGTAGAGCTGGCTAGTAGAGTAGAATAGAAGCTTTGAAAAATTCCTTAGCAAGAAAGGATTTATGGGTATAGATTTTAAGGTACCAGTACTTTATTTTAACAGAACCGAGGATATCCTTATAGAGCTTCTAAATAAAACAAGAATCTGTTCTCTTTGACTTAGAAATGTCCTGGGTTTTTCTGCTATTATATTATTTATGACCGAAATTGCTGCTTTTTGTTTAATCCATCGAACTTCTTGTACTCTCTCCCTTTGCTAAGACTAAGAGCGCCCGTCTTTTTTATAGATAACAAACCCAGTTTATTTGAGAAGCCAGAGATTCCTATAATAAAAAAGGAGAGTTCTTCCTTAAGTGAGGATCCTGAGCTATTATATGTTCAAAATGCTAAAAAGTTTCTATATCTAGTTTAGTAAGCTTCATAAAATTGCAGGGCATTCTACTAAGTATAAGTATTTCCTAAAAAGAGAAGTATAAAGGGATTTTGAAGTAACCCAAGGAACCCCCTTTATTTATTTCGATTGTTTAATTGAAGCTTTCATTATAATCGGGTTTTGTCTAACCTTGTTTTGGCTTTATAGCTTTTATTAGTTAGTATACAGTAGATAGATTCGGAGATTCTCATTTCATAATAGAACAACTTTCCTATCTCAAATTGTAGCCAGCCCTTTTCAATAAAGAATAGAATTCAGCAATTAAGGACAAGACCCTAATTAATGGTACTAAAATGCGAGTCCTTTACTATAGATTTTTTAGAAACCTAATGTAGAATAGAACCCTCCTTTTGCTAAGTCAGGATCCCTTAAAGTTCTTACCTAACTCTTCTGAGAAGGTTTTTAGTTATAAATTAGTTTGTTTCAGAACCGCATACTATACAACTCTTTTTATCTTTTGACCAGTATAAGAATTAGATAGTATACCGTTCTCTAATAGTACAGGGATTGCTATAAAAACCTTACTGACAGCTTTTAAAGCTAATAAAGATTCAGACTCAAATGAGTACATATTTTTTTGTCAACTCGGGATCTCTATAGTTACCGGGTAAAGGTTCGGTTAGAGTGCCTTTAAAAACGAATTTGTATCTTATGATATGTGAATATGAGGTCATCTTTTTATTCTGTTTTAGTACTTAGTCACTCAAATCTGTGTGGTCTCCCTTATTTTAAATGCTAGGTGAGCTTTTTTGGGACTAGTTACGAAGGAGTCAGAGTGCGGGGGAAGCTAGATATGTTATACTCGAGTGCATATTCTTAAAATTTTAGTTTTGTTTATATTGCAGTAGAGACCCCCTGATAAAACAAACCTATTATTATTATATGGCTTTTACACGAGCTAAAAGAATCTTTAACAGGCACCTCCTTTTTATAAACTTAATATCTAACTAGAGGTTTTTCTTTTTCCAAGTTATCCTACCGAGTGGCTATAAACAATATAAGTTAGACTTCGTACGGGAAAGGGTTTCTATTACTCTTCTTTGCCTTGCCTCAAGTTAAGAGGGAGTTCTTATCTTTAAGTTTTAAGCTTGCTTCTGTAATCTCATTTTTTTTTTAGTAAGGGAACTGAGCTCGAGTGTTTCTTCAATTATTTTATTTATTGTTAAGCCAAAACTTCTTACTTCTATTCCTAATTTCATATAGGGCTCAGCTCCTTTCTAGCTATTCTGCTTTCTAGTTATGCATCTAAACTTTAAATAAAATCTAAGCACACCTCAAGTTTTATCAATTAGGCATTTTTTTTCTATATCCTTAAACTTAGTGTAAAAATTAACCAGTTTTTCTACTACTATTTTTCTGCCCTTAAATTAGAATCAGTACGTGGTATGTTTTCTGGCTAGCTAATTTTTGTTTGAAATAGAATACGAGGAAGTCAAAAGTTTTATAAAAAATAACAGTTTACTAGGTTCATTAGAACTCTTGTTTTGTTATAATGAGCTATTAATTAAGTGCCGCTTCAATTGCGCCTACAGCTAAAGCAAGAACAAAGGTTTTCAAATGGCTTGGCTTTACTAAGATAAGTGTTCCCTATAAGCCTCGTTACCTTAAAGCATTAAAACCCGAAATTTTGTGTAATTAAGTTTATAAAACTAGACTAGAGTTCTAGACTAGAAAAGATGCAAATATAAAGGAAATCCAAAAGCAAAAGTTTGTGAATGATAAATTTTCCTTTTACGTAAATCTAGTATAGTAACCAATACAAATTGCATCAAATTGAGACCCCCAGGATAAAAGATATATCTTGCTTTGTAAACATATTTATTCGAAAGCAACGTTCTAATTATTTTATATTAATTAATTATATTAATTAAAAATTAACAAGCATTATTACGTGAAACGAGAAATTAAGTAGTCTTAATAAAGAAAGACTTATTCCAGTTTTGAAGTTAGAATCTTTCAAAGCGGATACAATAGAATAGTTGACTCCTTGATACCGTAGAAGCCCTGGGAACTCAATTCTATGTAGGTTTTTTTATAATGATGCATATTCTATTCTATTCCCTTTGCTGCTTCCTAAACTAAAGCCTATACTCTTCAAAAAATCTTGATTCAATACCACATAAACTAATTGGATAGCTCTCAGTCATCCGCTCGCTTTAATGGGGTGCCATTTATATGCAAAGTAGTGCCGAAGCTTTGTCAAACGCAAAAAGGGGGGTTCTATCTCTACACCGCTTTGACTCTAGGTCATTTTGTTGTCTTTTCACTCTTTAAAACCTTCCATACTCTAATTTTTTTTCAGTGTATAAGATTTCAAAAGTCTAAAAGGCTTTTAAGTCCCTAGATTCTTACTAATAAAAAAATAGATAGAAGGAAAGTCGCAGTCAGAAACTATATAATAGGTAATGCGCAAGGTCTCGGAAAGTGGTTTAAAATCAGTTATATGTAGGAAACTCTTTTTTCTATTTTCTCTAATTTGGGAATATTTTTAACCTTTACTTTTGGAGCTACTGTAGCCCTAAATTTAATATTGCAATTACAAGCAATGTATGCTCCGGTCTAGCGAATGCCTTCCTCGTTTACGTATATGTATATTGACTCTCTTGAATAGTATTGCAAGTTAATATTAAGGAAATCTATTACCAACGGAGGGTACAACTCCTAATTGATCTTCGAATACCTTAAGGTAGGACTTACAGAATCTATTGAAAAAGAGGTGGATATAAAAATGAAAAAAGCTTTCAATAAAGTATATACTATAGTCAATTTGTGGGGCTTTTGAGGCTTATCCTAACGAGTTTCCAATACCCCCCTCCTTTTCTTTTTTGTAAGTTCTACTTCTTAATGGGCTTTTTGAGATTGATTTAGGTAAGTGTTCAGTATAGCGAATCCGGGTTTTTATGTCCTTTGAAAGTTAAGTCTTGTCCCTCATATTTCATTTTTTAGGGTCTTGATTAGGGAAGCTTGCTTTTTTTTTAAGGTGTGAAGGTTAAACGTGATACAGAATATAGCTTATAAGAAGGCCAAGTTCCTAAGATGCGGATCCAAATACGGAGTAAGCTGTAGAGTATTAAAGTTACAAGTCCGGGTTATAAGACAGGTACTCAGCTGCTTAAGAGTAAGAGGGCTCGTAAGGGGGGAGGTTTAGCTATTAAGAAAATTAAGACTAAGAAAGAAGGTGACAAAGTCGGAGTCTACTAGCTATGAGTAAGATCTAGATACAGAGTTATAGAATCCAAGTACAAGTTTTGAAACTAAACGTAGGAGGTCCTTATAGTGAAATTACTTAGCTAGAAATAAATTGAGCTCATCCTATATATATTCTAGTTATAGTCACTGTTATAGTAAAGTCAGTCTTGTTTTTAGGATTCTTTCTTTAGTATTAAATATATATGCTTTGTGAAGTAAAGCTACGTGGTTAGAGCACCCGTGAGTGGAATCTCAAATCATGGGTTCAAATCGAGTAATTGCTGGGATTTCCTATTAAAAAAATAAGGGTAAAGTTTATCTTGGGAGTTTAAGTACATTCGTTTTTCGTACTCTCGACTCTGAGGAGACCCTATCTTTCTAGTAAACCGTGGATAGGAAGTACTAAGCCCTCCTGCTTTAAGGATAGTTTGTCTCGTAGTATTGGTAATAGTAAGGGATACCTTTTCAAGATTCTAGATTTTGTGTACTACTTAACCCATGCGCGGGTTTAAAAAAAGTCTAATAAAAGGAATATAATATGTTTGTTGTTCCCTGTTTCTATGTTTCAATAAATGGGACTTATTATTGTTGAATGTTCTGCGTAAAAGTTTTCAATTTTGGAGGTATCAGGGTAGCTCAAAAGGAGGTCTCTAGTCTTCTATAATTTAGCTGTTTCAGAAGGTTTTGGTTTTGGATTCTTTTTTTTCAATGCAAGAATAAGGGTATACTCCTTTAATTTAGTTTACCTTTCCTAGAAGGCAAGTAGCTCTCTTTAAAGATGCGTGTCTTAACCCAAGAATTTCCTTTAGTTTGAGTATAAGCATGATAGTTATAAAAATACAGAGAAAGAACTCTTACACCAAGTAAGTTTGAGTTCTTTTTACTTTACTTGTTTGTAAACGAATCCTACGTCTATTTCGTATATTTCTTGGTAAGTAACCCCTTTTGTTTATGTAGAAAAACATGCTAAAACTTAACTTTTAAGCATTCCACTTCAATACTTAAATTATCTAAGACTACAGGGCTACATCTCCTACTTAATTAAGAATACTAGAGAAAATAACTTGAATCAAGAGACTCATCGAGTAGTATAAATGGGTACTTCCGAAAGTAATTACGTACAAATATCTCCTTTTAAAATGGAAATACAGGGTGAAGGTTAGTTATCTTTAAGCGGGCCTCTGGGGAGTAGAATAACGAAAATAAGGAAATCTTGCTTATGAGTTTCAGCTCTATACCACGTCTGTAAAGATCGAAAGATAGAAAAGTTTCTCGCGTGTTAAAGTAGTTTAATACTGCCTTATTACTGTGGAAAACCCCGTTGAAGAAGTTGCCCAGGTCTTGGTACTATAAATCTAGTGATCTTTATTGGAGTAGCTTACTTACTTTATCCGGTCCTTTTTAGTTAGAGCTAAACTAAAAAGCTCACAGAAGTTTTACAAAGAAACCGAGATTCCAAAGAAAATTTTTCTAAGCGCCTGTCCTACACAAAAATGAAAATTTGTTTTTTCGTAATTATTAATATGCAAGCGCTGTCTTTTATGTTATTATATTAGTAAGAAAAATTGAGGAGAATCTGGGGAGTATGTTAAGCAAATATAGGATTAAGGAGTAACCCTCCCTTATGGAGCTGAAGTGTTATTCTTGTTCAAAAGTAATATTCCTAGTTAGTAAAAGGTAAGAAGCTATTTACTTATAATAGAAAGAGATATTCTTAAAAACCTATAATAATAGATACATTCTTGTAATATAGGCTACTTTATCCAAGTATTTTAAAACAATATGATTTCGGTATAAATGGTGCAAAAAATCTCCTTAAGAAAACTCCTCTCTAATATAAAACCTCGATATTCAGGGGTATCCGACTTTTTCAAGTGAAACAGAAAACTTTTCTATGACCCGTTAAGGTATACGAAAATCTATAGTAAAAACAACTTTTGTAGAATTTTGTTCGTGTAGTGAAAGCTACTTTAATTACTTTGTAAAAATAGTATAGAAATGATTACTATCCTTTGTATATTCTAAGCAGTTACGTGAAGTATAGCCAAAAGTTGGTAAAGCATAAGTTTGCAAAACTTACATACGTCGGTTCGAATCCATTCATGATATGATAATTTAGAATAACCGGAGGGTTCCTTATTTACTAAGAATTTAGAACTACTTTTATATACTGTATAGTTAGTTGCTTAGATATCCTTATAAAAATAGTAAAGTAAATAAGATTTCATACTAAAAAGGGGTTGTGTTGGAATTGTATATAGGAACTCCACGAATATGGAAATCGATCTATAAAATCAGAACCTTTGACCTCAGACAGAGAAGAGAATCTGGCATTGGAGCCCGGGATTTCTCACTAACTTTTGTTCTGGGTTTGTCAAATACGAAAAAATTTCTATTAAGAGCTCTAGTTTAATAAAGGAATCCTTTTTCAATGGAGGAATATACCTAATAGGGGTTTTGCTATAGATATAGTCTAGATTTAGGGGTTCCTCTCTTTTATTTACTACTATTATTTATGTAATACAAAAAGAAAGCTATCAGGATTTGATTAGATCTTCTGAACTCATGTAAAAAGTACGGTGTATATCTCTCATCCAAAGAAAAGGGTGTTTAGTAGCTAATTGAATATACCATAATTCATACAGATGTAGATTACTCTTTATACTTAATAAACAGCTATAGAACTGAAACCTCTAGAAATAAGGCAACTTATTGACTCTATATTCCAAAATACATACTAGCTTTATAACCCTAAAAAAAGTTATCACAAACGTTTTCATAAAATTGCTTGGAGTCAAAAAGATTTTATTTAAAGAGTTCTTTCAGCGGGTTAGAACAAGTGACTGAAGGACTTATGGTCAGTGGTTCAAATATTCAGTAAATTATATTTAAAATATAAAGCAGAGAGATTGATCCTGACAGTTCAAAGTTTCTTTAAAAAGGGATTCTATATCCTATGAGTTCCGCGCATACCTTAGATCAAAACTGAAATTCCGTGGAGTTTTTAACTTGATTTCTTACTCTTTTTATTGTGGATATTTCCTACCCAGTTTAGTTATAATTTAGCTTAAATATTAAAGCCAAAAGGTTCCTTTAAAAAAGCTACCTCAAATTAAGTACTCAAAGTTTTAGTTTAAAGGGACCTTGTAAATTCTTAATGAATCAGATATTAAGTAAAACTAAGTAAAGCTTTGCGCAGCAACTTCTTTCATCAAATGAAATCGAGAATTAGAAAACTTTGTGAAATCTGTATGAGACCCCCCCCCTTTTTTATACTTTAGAAGAGTATACCAGAAATGAAATAGGCTTTCCTTTATCAATGAATCCGGTGTTTATTGCACTTAATTGTATCCTTGTTAGCCGAAGGAGTTCTAACCGAAGTCTCCGTGTTCCGGTGCTCAGGAGTGAGGTGGCTCTATAAACTATAAAGGAAAGCGAATTGACTAGTGTGGATTTCTTTGTTGTCTCTATGCTTAGTTTGTACTTATTTTGTGGGGTCGGTCTCCTTTTTTGTACTGGAAGTCTAGGAAACAAGACCGCATGGATGCCATATATAAGAAATAGCGAGTTTTAACCCTCTGTCAATTAGGATTTTTCTTTTTGATAAGACACCTTTTTGTTGGCATCGGGGTAGCGCCCTTTTCTTTCTGGATTCTGTGGTTCCCAACCTTCGGCCTCTCGGGGTAGCACACTAAATAAGGTTTAGACCGGATTCTTTAAGAGTGACCGGGATTTAAACCTTTGTCGCTAATCCCGTACCCTGTCTTTGTATCTTCCTTAGAGCTATACTACCCTTCTTACCTAGACTCTGTACCCCTGTTTTCATACTCTTGATAGCTTTGTTCTTGGTAATACCTGTAGCTTGGTTAGGAGCTTGGAATCCACTCAGGCGCTTAAGCACATAGTACTCGTTTGTACTCATTCTCCCTTACATACAACTATCTGATAAAGGCGGGTAAACAAAGAACAGCCTGGAACTAAAGCCAACTCCTTTTAAAAGCAGGGTTACATAATAGCAACGAAAGTACCAATTCAAAAAAAAGGCGTAATAGAACTTTAACCAATGACTTGAGATTAAACTAACCGGTGCTATGACCACTTCCAAAAACTGTAATACTAGCGTTCTAAAACATTCCAACTCTTCATTATCGAGCTCCTTTTGGATACCGTAAAGTCCTTATCAGTGTACTATAAGTGTCTAAGTATCCCCCCTTTTTTAGGAATTTCAATAATAGATAAGTAAGATTACTATACTGTATCCAATTCTAAAATTGAGTGCTCTGTTAGGCAATGACGAATTGGAGACAAAGCAAAACGCAAAAGTAACCCCTTTAAGACCCAGTTCTTAATACCCTTCCCCGATTACTCATTACTACTTACTTACTTAACCCGAGAACTCATCCTAACTTTTTAACTACTTTCCTTAGAAAGCCAAGACATTGACTCAAGCAAAATCTATTCTGGATTATCCTATATTAATGAAAAATGAAATAGTATAAGGCAAAGAGAACAAACAACAAAGAAAAAAAAGACCCTAGCCAGCTTGAACCTTTGACATGTACGAACAAGGAAGCTCCGTATTAACCTCAATAATCGAGTGTTTTTAATCCTACTAACTATGCCTTATAGAGCTCTTTTATTTTCTACTGCCCAGCTTTGGCAGTTACGGTGCTGTAGTAGTTTAGATTTTACAACAGAGAACCCCTTTAATCACTGTATTCTTTTGTTATACAAAAAGATTCAAAATGGCTTTTAAGATAACTTTAAGTTGATCAGGTTTGAATTGAGTTTTGGGGTATAGGAATCGACCTCTGGAGAGCACTCCTTTGTATAAATATATTGTAATATTATATAAAGATTTTCAATTTAGGGAGTATTTCAGACAAAGGCGGGGCTGGCTATCAAATTTTTTAGTAAGTAAGTGCGGTCAGACTAAAGAACCTACTCTAGAGTCATTTTTAATGATTTTAGGTGAATACTGATATCAAAAATCCTACATCAAGAGTTTTCCTCCGACTAGTGAATCACCTCTGCTCAAAATCTACATTCATAGAATTCTTATGGAGAACCCATCTAACCCTTTTCGTTGCTGATAACTATAAAACAAAGTTGTGTTAAGTTAGGTTTACTAAAAAAGATTCCTTCAGAAACAAGATAAAAAGCTCTAAACCAGGATATAGTATTCTATCCTACATGACAATTCACTACTAACCTCAAATTTCACAACGATAGGATCGCTGTTATTTTTGAGACTATCTTCACTAACGAAACTCCCTTTTTTCTTGGAGGACGGTAATGAAAGAACAGTTTGACTACTAATATAACTAAAATGGAGCGCTTCGGCGTAAATCCTGACGTAACGTTTCGTACAAATTAGTAGAACCCTTTTTGCTTCATTTGAACTCCGGGTAGCTTTCCTTCTTTTCCCGAAAAATACACGAGCGCGGACCCTTGTAATTTAAACAGGAGCACGTATAGAACAACCTCACACTATACTTCAAATTTTAAGCATCGATTCGAGACCCAAGAAACGAGTGCTCTTCTTCGAAGGGGATCCTACTACAATCAGCGTAAGAGCCTAAACACTGACCACAAGAACGACTTCTCATTATATAAAAGACTCTAGAATCTGACTTTAAAAACCCTGCACAGCAACCCACCTCATAGCTCAACTATGATATGAAGGATAACAGATAAGCAAATAAGGTTGGCACTAGCTCGACCATGATTGTAATGTATACCTAAAGGATATTCTAGTCATTTTATTTGAATATTAAAAAAATACACAGAAAGTCTAGCTCAAGAAAGGCTGAAAACCCTATAGATATGTATTCTCCGCCTTGTTTTGTTATACGAAGAAGGAGACTCTTAAGGCTCAGTACGGCTTGAACCTACAACATAACTATTATGGGTGGTATGTTTTAACCAATTAAATTATAAACCCAAATTTGTCCCGCATGAATACGGACTTTTATAAAAAGCAAAACGGAAAAACATACGAAGCATTTGGACTTACAAGATTGCTACTACTTAATACTTGAATTCATAATTAGGATTGTCTTGAAAAGATTCTTAAAAGAGGATTAAAACTTAAGCTTCAGCAAATATCTTTATAGTATAATTGTTTTATGCCGAGCTTTTTAATTTGAAGACAAGAACTTGGTAAGCTAAATAAGAAGCTAATGAGATGCCGGGGTTATATATAACTTCTTAAACCTAGCAAAAATCATAGAACTCTCTTAAGTTAAGGGTTTCTGCAGCACTTTAACTTGGCGAAAAAGATGGAATTACCAATTACAAGCGAGTCTTTCTTTTTGGTTAGGAAATAATATAACTTTCACTTATCTATACTACCTGCACTCCTAAAGTTCGAAACTTTGATATCCTTGATCTACATTTTAGTTTCAAGAAACAGGTATCTGATAAGTTACCCTTGCTTAACTAAAGGATTTGGTGTACCTTGACCCGAACTAAAAAGAATTCGTTTATTACGTGGATTTATTTGAATTGAATAAAAACTCTAGCTAGAATACAAAATGAGAGCTGTAAATCTACCCTAAAAGATCCTGGTGTTTTTTGTCCTTTTATAGTTAATCAATTTGAATTTTGTATGCTTTTATAAAAATGACTACGAGTGTCAAGGCCTGTTTCTTCTGAAAGAGTTAAAGGAGTTTTTCCTTAGGCGCCCGAGTCACTAACTAAACTAGCTGAAAGAAAAGGGTTTTTCTTAAACATAAGTTTAGTAATAGGCATGGAATTCTTGTAAGGAAGTTCTAATATAGGATTCTAAAACTCAAAAGGGCTTACTTCTTTCAGAAGACCGATGCAAAAGGAAGGTAATTTTGTGACTTTTTTTACACCCAAAACTGGTTAGACTCAATAGCATACGTATCCGGTTCTTTTCCTTTATTATCTTAATCTGGCAAGCTAAGTATATACAATTGTACTTCGTGTGTTATACTTTGTATAACTTTTTCTATCCTATCATCTGGCAAACTCTTATAAAAGGCATTAAAGAAAAAGGGCCCTAGTTATATGTTAAGAAGGCACTCTCAACGAATTCTTATTACCTTTCTTTCTAGCGTACGAAGGAGATACGTGTAAATGAAGTATAGGATTCCACATGTTAAGCTGAGCAAACTATGACGCCACATTCTTAGTCGTCATTTTTTCTTAGAATACAGCAGCAACTATAGCCTTAACTCCGAACCCCTTGGAGGTGGAATTAATTCAGATTTAAAACGATAGTCAAAACCCCTTAATATAAGAATAGAAAACTGCTTCAGTCTTAATTTTAGGGCTAGTTATAGAGTATCGAAGCAACAAGGTCTTTTTTGGTCTAGCAACCTTGCTCGTTGATATTATATCGCTCATAACCTAGAATTGAAGGTTCTAGCTCTCACTCACACAAGGGAGGGGGTCTTACTTTGTATTGTGGCAGTAGCAGGGAAGAAAGGCTTTGACCCTCTGCTTATCTGTAATTAATAATATTTATTAGCGGATACATGCTATTAAATGAGACCCCTTTATTGTCTTTCAAACAAAGTCCAACTCTTCCTTCGAATGAAAACTTAGATCCTTTTCTTTTCGCATCAAGGGGTTCGGGAGAATTAGGTAACAAAATAGATTCTCCCGGATTCAGTTATAAAAACAGCATTTAGGAAAGCCAACAAAGTAAAGTACTGTACCTTTATAGTATAATCAAGTCATAAGCAAAAGGAGCCCCTGTTTACCAATAAAAGCTAGCTAGGATCGCCTTAAAGTAGTAATTTTCAGATGGTTTACTAAAGTAAAGCTGTATGTCGCGCGTACCCAAAGCTTTCACAAAAAAGGTATTCCTAAAGCAAGTTTATTTAAAAACTACAAGAAGTTTTTACAGAGACCCTCAATATACCTACCACGAGTATCCGCTGAACTAAAGGGTGTAACGCCAATCTCAAGATATTTATAATACAAAAAGTGGAATCCCGTATATCACAACTTCAGATAATGAGTATTCTTGTCCTATTGCATTTAGCATATTTTCTTATACTTTTTTAAAGATTTTAAGAGAAGGGGGCGCCCCTTTTAGTTATAGAAAGAACCCAGCCCTATATTATATTGAGTATACCTTTATCCTAAAGCATTATTTACTGAAATTTAAGGTTAACCCCCGACCAGAATAATAACATACTTTAAGAAAAAATCCTAGATTGACAAGGAAACCCACGAGCATACCCCGCCCTTTACAATACCTATTATCTGACTCGTTTCAATTCTACTTTGTTATTAATCAAGTATACTAAGCCAAAAGTTAAAGAAGGTTTATACTCGCTTGTATCCTAACTATCTAAAAAAAATCTTATTTGGTTTATTTCTGTTTATAGTATGTCAGCTACTTTAATATGACAAAATGAGTTCAGAAAGTCATTTTTCATCTATTCTATATAAGTAGCTCATTTTTATTGCTTGGCAGGGATCCTTTCATCTCGTGTAAATTGTAAAAACTTTACGGTTATTAAGAGGTAATGCAGTTTGAACCTGCGCGCGTTTGCTTTATGTCTCCGTGATCGGCTTGATCTTTTATTCTATATAGAAAGGAGTCCTTAATGCCTTTGTCTATAAAAACCTTATATCAAATCTTCGCTAGAATCATAGGAAGTATTAGTAAGTAGTCTTTTTGGATCACAGATATTTAGAGATATCCAGTTTGACTGATTAAAACTAAAAGAGGTTTTATTTAGGAAGCTTTAGTATAGGGTATATAGGTATCCTGTTCTACCATTAAACTATAAAACATTCCCCTCCCTCTGCGCTGCTGCAGTTGGGTACACTTACCCCCTGCTCTTTCCTCTCTATAGTAGTCAATCTAATAAGAGGGATATCCCTTCCCTTACTAGGAATGAAAACTCTAGGGAATTGTATAAGAACTAAAAATAGAAAAGGTATCTATTAAAGTAACTTCCCTAAGGTTTTTCTATTTCTTATACTAAAAGGGGAGGAAAAGTAACAGAGAGAATACTGGTCAGGCGAAGCCTTTCCTACATGAATAACTGCCTACTTTGTATTCTCTATTACTAAAACAAACTAATAGAATACTGAAGATAGAGTAAAACAACTACTATTAAGAGAATTCTAGATAGACTACTTTCTACACTATAACTACTATAAGATATACTACACTTGCTAACAGGATCTAGCTACAGGGAATCCCCCTAGAGGAATATAATAGCTCGTAGGAAACAGAGGGGAATTAAAGAGCTGCTTTGACTTAGGTATGAAAGGGACAAAACTATCCTAAATAATGTGGGTAAAAAGAAGACTTAATACTCAGCTTCAGGCTTTTCTTAATAAATTGAAAGGGCTTTGGATAGTGAATTTACTAGTTAAAGTGGGGAATTTTTTACCGGTTCAAATAAACTTTATCCTCGGTAAACCTGTAAGGATGAAGCTCGACCCAGTGTTGCACCTAAAAACAGTAACTGCATACCTTTTGTAAAAGATAAAGCTGAGTAAGACAACAAATGAAATGGCGTACCCCTTATCTATTTTAGGAGTTTCCTAATTTATTGTATGGACTCACTACTTATAATTTGAATATCTAATAAATTATGTAGCATATGGAGCCCGATAGTTGACCTTATCTCTGAAAAGCCCATGCTAAGTTGACTCCAAACTCTTAGAAATACTCTCTCAAAGGAATCTGGAACCTGCTTACACTAAACTAAATATAATAAATAGGTTTGTTTTTACTCTCAACAAAGAAAAGAGCTTGCTTTGGAATAGTGCTACACTTGAGAAATGCATTTCCCTCATGACAAGAAGAATTAGCTACATACACCATCAAGATAGAGCTGCAATCCATGATTAAGAGATTCCTCTAAGTATCTTATCATAGCTTTCACCAGGAATTCGAATTCTGTTAGTTTACCGTCAATGTCATTAGAACAAGATATTGTATTTACCCTTTACCTGCGCTTACACAGAAGTAAAGTCAACTTGCTTTCTTTACCAAGAAGCCACAAAGCTCTGAATGTTCCCTCACTAAAACTAGAACACCTTTTCTTAGAAGCAAATCTTTCACTCCTAGGAAGATAAATTCCTAAATTCAGTACTCTAATAAGTGCAACAATACCAACTAGTTTAAACTCCTAAACCTCCTTAAGTTTCTTTCTATTTAGCTGCAGCTGAACGCAAACAAAACCCTGAATACAAAACCCTAAGGAAATAGTTTAGATTATCTGCTTACAAGGAAACCCCAGAACACAGGCAAATTGATTACTTGTTAAACTACTAAACTGGAATTCTTTAGCATCAATTCTTACAGCAATGTCAGCCCGCTTAGTTTAAACCTCAAGAACACCCTCAGATAGAGCTGCCAACCTGATGAGATTCCTCTAACATAAGTAGTATCTAAACAGAAACTCAAAGGGTATACTAATACAAAAAATTGGATTATCTTATCTCCTTTGCTTATAACAAGATGGTGTAATTCCTTCATAAACATCTAAACAGGAACTCCTTTCTTAGACTTGACCTTTACCTTAGCTAGAACAGTTCCCAATAAATCAATCCTGAGCTGGCTTTACAAGAGATTCTATTTAGACTGTGCATCAAGAAACTGTCCTTCAAGAAATAGAGCTACACTTGTGCACCATCAGCTGCATTAGCAAACAAAGAACTTCACAGGCTTACAAGTACAGCTTGCTTTCATTCCCTCTTTTTTCATTTCAACTGCTCTCACTGCACTGGCTTACATAAGTTTCATTCAAGTTCCGGTAAGCCCTTGAAGTTAAACGACAAAGAAACCTGGTTCTATTCTCGTCACTCGTCAGTTGAACTTGTACACATTTCTCTATAAACATTCTAGTGGCACAAAATCCTGATACACTCTACTCTCTGGACTAGATACGCTAGGAATCAAACAAACCTCTCTAAGAACTTCGTACAAAGACTACCTTCCAAGATCTACTCCTTACAAGAGAACTATATCTTAAACTCCTTCATCTGCTTGCTTCCTTTGCTTGCTATCACTATCATTGACCACCTTTAGAAGACAAGAATACACTGTCATTGGAATTCTAAGATAGTACATTATATTAGAGTTCGGTTAGGAATCTAAGGAAACAGAATTAGTACAACCTGAAAAAAGAAAGTAAGAACTTTGCTTTGGTAATATAGACAAAGGCGATACTATGACCGGAACTGGATTGTTCGATCGAGCTGTCACTGTCAAGAAAGAGTACTTGCTTTCATAGCTTTAACCAAACCACCTTTGAATGCCAACCAAAACTCAATAACATCTGAACACTACCCACCTTTAAAACCAGAACTGAGGAATAACTCTATCTACCAGTCCAATGCCTGTCCAAGCTAGTCGGTGCTGTTTCCTTAACATTCTACTAGGAATACCCGGGCGATTCCATCACACCATTGAAAATCCCTGTCCTAAGTCCAATTTCAATGACAGCTAGCCTTAGAAGCTCTAACTCATCTGGCTAAGGTACCCACTAGAAAAAAAGAGAAATCCTGTGAAGTCTAATTAATATGGAATCTCTTGCCGTAGTCAATATCGATAGGACCCTACAAACTCAGAATCCTCATGTCTGTCATCCCTAACTCCAACTAAAGGTACTCAGCTTTAGGTACACTCTTACCATCTCTCCCTCTCCTTTGGAAGTATAGTCAATAGCCAACTGAACTCTATCACTATCCCTAGGTTCTTTGAAAAGCTCTGCCAACTGGTAATGACTAAGCATCTCTACCCTTAAAGCAAAACACTATCTCTCTAAGCCTCTAGCTAATGGTTCTCTCACTAGCAGATCAAGTCCTTTTTTTCTGTAAAACACTTATACGTCAACTTGAAAGCTCGCCTACTAAGGAATACTCTAATCCTATGAAGCATTCTATAGCAAGGAACAATCTCTTTGCTTAGATTCCTGTCAACTTTGTAACTCTTACCTCCTTAAATACATATCAAGTCAATCCAATGAAGAATCCTAAATCCCTTAACCCCGGGAAACCCACAAACTACAACCCATCCCTAAGCTAAGAAGGAACTCACAGAATGTCCTAAACTACAATTAAGCTCCTAACCCTATAACTACCCGTTCTAATTGAGGGAATATCATTCCTTCTTTATATTATAAGGTAACTCTTTCTCTTGCTAATACACCAAAGCGCTTTCAACTCAATCTAAAGCATGCCATGCACCTCCGAATACTAATAAGATGGAAACTGAGTACACTTCTCATTTAATGTACTTTCTTAATTGTCGAGGTAGTAATACCTTAATCCTAGGTACATACCCTAAATATCAACCTGATGCTAACCTTAACTGCGATACCCTCACGTAAAATTAGCCCTTTTTTTGAGCATTCAAAATAGATAGAGATTCTGTATTCAGTACAAGAAAAAATAGAAAATACAATTTGACTTAAGGAATACCGAGTCAAGTGAAAGCCTTAAATTGCTTAAAGAGAATTTACTGGTGCCATCCTCTGTCTTTACTTCTTTTGAATGAATACCAAGACTGTTTTCAATCTAAATTAGAAAGTTCCTTAACAATTAGAAAATCTCTGTTCTAGTGAGTCAGGTAAGGCGCAAATTGTTAAGTTTTATTGGTTTTCCAGCTATGCTAGACTCCTTTTGAAACAGTAAAGATTTTATTAACAAAAGTAGGTCTATTCATTTTGTCGTAGGTAATGCACAGGTAAAGTAAAAACGGAACTTCTACTCTTGAAAGCCATGATTTTCTACTCTTTTTTCTTACTATTTTGATGTTTCGTATATATGCAAAAGTTATAAAATTAGTACTTTCCAGTATTTGAATTTGAAGCTAGGGAAGTTAATTAACAGGCTGGCTCTATGTTTTCTTTATCCGGGTACCGGTTTGTTTTGCTGTGAGTGCTTTACCAGTATCTCTAGCAAATAGAATACCCTTATAGGAAATCCCATTCCATTCAAGAAGTAGGTTTTTTTCTAGTCGTCTGTAAGTTAGTGGAATCCCGGTTTATTCTTTAGTAAGCTCCTGAACAAAAGGGACACTAACAAACTGGGTATTTGTTTCCTTCAATTTCTTTTGTAGCTTTAGGAATTGACTTGTCAGTTTTTTCGGAAGGGAAGGGTTTTTTATAAAAGTGAAAGTTTAAGTTTCTTTATTTAGAGCCGGTTTTCTTAGGGCTCTTAGAGTGTAAGGTTGGATATCTATAATACTTATTAAATGAGTTACCCTCCTTCCGCGATGCTACAGTTTTTAAGGGCGGGGTACTCAATAACTATGTAAAGCGTACTCCTCTTTTACTGATAAACAAAGAAGGCGGAAGGGACGCACTTTAGGAACTCTACTTAAGGCAAACTTACTATTTAGAACAGGGAATACAATGGGCTTGCTAGCCCTACTCTGGTTCCTACACTAGCTCTTCCTAAGACTGCTACTGAGACCTAAGAAAACAAAGGCATGAAGAAACAAATAAGTCCTAAGGTTCAACTCAAGCTAAGGGTCTTCTTCTAGCTATGATGAGGAAAGACTGCTATTTTAGCTAAGTTACAGGCTCTAGGACTCTGAGAGTATTACAAGGCTTTTCTGTACAAGTGTTAGTACTTTACTTTTACTAAGGTATAGACATTCAGATAGCAGCTAAGTCACCTTGGTATTCTGAAATGAAGGAAACTATGATTTTGAGTATGAGAACGAAACGAGGAAAAAGAAAAAACCTAGATTTAAATAAATGAAATCCTTGCCTGTATCTCAAATTTTTCGAGCTTTTAGCGCGAATTTTATATACATTTCCAGTTATATAAGACACTTTTGTACTTAACTTTACCGGGTACATTCTTATGCCTTTTCTGCGAATACGATATTATAAGAATGCTTTTACCTTAAGGAAAAGAAATTAGACCCGGGAGGGTCCATAAGATTTCAAATCGAGTAACAGGAGCTTCCTTTGAATAGCCAGCCTCTTTTTTTGATTCCTAAACTAAAGCTCATTGTGTTTTGCTATATCAACTTAAAAGTAGCGCTTTATTGAAAAGAGGTAACTATAAAGCGAATGCCCAGCCCAATTAAAGAGAAGGGCCATCGTGGACAATCCCAGTCCTATAACCTAAATTACCAGACCAGCTCTTTTAGTTAAGTTAAAACTTTAAATCTCAGGCACGCCTTTAAGGGGATACTATACAACTCAATATACTTGTTGCAGAAAAGGGAAGCCTTCTAGCTCCAGGTCTAAAATAAAGGTATGGAATTCTGCTGTTATGTAACCTCAACTCTTATCAAGCCCCTAAAAAGCGTCATGATTCCCCTTTTGTAAGCTAGAGTCACAGGAAATAGGGTTCCCTGGTCCTTATAATTTAAGTATAGGAAATCCCACGTAATTCAAGTTAAATGTAACCACCACCTTAATGAGGTAGCCGAACTAAGGATAAAAGGCATTCTAGAAAGTAACAGTATTGTTCATGTATTAGTTATCTTATCGTTTAAGTTTAGTAAAAGGCGGAGGTTTCCAGTTTTCTATATTCTCGGCTTTTTAAGGGGTCTCTAAAGCTAAAGGGAGTTACCTTTTTTTGCAAGAGATTCTAAAAGATAAGTCCTTTATAGGCCGACTATACCAAGCACTTTCAGCTCGCTACATAGATCGGAAGCCTTGCAACAGAAAACAGGCTTTCATTATAGAGAGTACTGTTATTAAGAGGAGAGTGGTTGGTATTAAGAGTATGACAGCAACTACAAAGACTCAGTTCCAGAAGAGTTGGAGTAAGAAGTCCTTGAGAAAACGTAAGGGATTGAGTTCTTAGTAAAAAGGGTGTAGTGCTAAGATCAGCAGTCAAGAATCAAGAACATGAATCAAAGCGAAACGGGAAGGAAATCAAAAACACCATTACATGAAGCTAAAGCATCCCTCAATCAGTTAAGAGCATAAGACTTGGATCCTTCTTTCTCAAAGCAAGGACTCTCAATACTTGGCTAGAGATTGTAAGAGATTGGACAGCTTTCGGAATTTAAAAGCAGAAAGACCAGAAGCAATCTGGCAAAAAAGCAAAAAGAGATTCTTAGACTAAGTCACTGAGAAACCCATTCTTATAAGCGATAGGGTCTCTGATCAAGGTTGGCGAGGCCTTGTGGGATTCCTAAGGCAAGCTTTAGCTTGGACAGCTAAGAAGATAGAACATTCGCAAGATTCACTCATTTCTCTATACACTGACGGGATAGGAGAGATCAAAGAAGAGCTCTTAGCATGCAATGGAGAACATGAATTTCATTCAATGTAGGCAAGGTTTCTCTTGCTTTATGGGATTCGAACCCTTGCATGCGGATTCCATGAACCAGTGCTCTAACAACTGAGCTATACACCCAAAAAGGAAGCTTTCTATTTCAGTAGCATTCTTTGAAAGTTAAGTAATAAAGCTTATTAAAAGTTAACTAGTTTATATACGTGATTCCCAATTTCTTTTGATTCTCGGGGATATTATTAAGAATCCTATTAAATTAAACATCCAGAATCTTAAGGGCTTTTACCGAACAAAAAGTAAGGATTATTCACTAAGACTAGTAGAATAAAGTATACAAAAAAGTGAACTCTTACCATTAACTTTGAAACGAATGCGGACTGCTTTCTTTATATCAATTTTTCAGAGCTATTCTTAAACAGTTAGAACTACGGGTTCCCGTAATACATAGGATCCCGCCGAATTCTCTCTTGTATCTATACTGGTTTCCTTAGTTTAGCTGCAAAACCTCTCTATTCTCTAGTCTAGTTATTAAAGCTTAAGAGCTCTAGTTGGAGCCTTTTTAAAGCATTGATTGGGAGCACTCCTAATATATAAGTACGTGTATTGTTCTTAAACGGAGTTGCTAAAGAAGACCTGAGATGAGATTCTCAATCTGGGATGCCTTAAATTGTACGATATATAACCACACTAAAACCCCTTTACTTGTTTTAAATTCCATAATGAAACCTGGCTCAGGAAAACGCCAATAAATCTAGAAAGCCCGCCCCTATATCTTCTATCTTCCTTTTTTTTCATTGATACCTTGTATAGTATAAGAGGGTTACGCCAAAACCCAAATTATATACTAAATCTAATTAATCCCTGTAAGTCAACCTAAGAGACCGGGGCTCTGCTTGAGTGGAAACATAATAATATCCCGGTACAAACCTCAAAATAGAGTCAGAAAAAAGGGGTCCGCGGACAATAAATATCACTTTTATTAGAAAATGTAAACCCTTGAGCTGAACAAATATATACTGATTTCTAGAACTTTCAGGAAAAAGAATTCTCATTACGTATTACGAGTTAATCTCATATACCGTATTTATAAAAAAGCATTTAGACTTGTTATACCTCGGTTCTGTACTACGTCCAAGGGAGGAAAAGACTAACTACGTATATTTGATGTTTGACAAGATACCCTATTCCTTATAAACTTTTTAAAGAATTCTATATACATCTATCAATAAAGTCCCAGGCTGTTATACGAGTACCATGACGGGGATACCTAAGGATTTTGATCGTAGAAGGCCTCTTCTATTTTAGAATTCTTAAGATACAAGAGTGCTCCCCGATTTACTTTCAAACTTTGAATCCTGGTGTTTTAAGAAAAAGCTAATTAGATTTAGATCTAAGTTAAGATATTGTTACTGGGTCGCTTCCCTAAAAAAAGAATAAAGAGAAGCTTGCATTTGTAAGATTCAGGTTACTGCTAAATAAGGTTTCGGCAGACTGCGGTTGTAGGAATAGCGGGTTATTTCATATCCAGAAGAGGATCCTTTATCTTAGGAATTCTTTTGTAGTTGCTAAGCGAGATTTCCTATACTTTTTTGGAAAAGAAGCGCCCAGCCTTAATAATATCCAAAATTTGAAGAGGCTTAATCTGTATCTCATAAATATAACTTTCAAGAATTAAGATAGATCCTTTACACCTAGAGTATATTCCTTAAGAAAGCGGTAAACTCTTTAAAAGTACCCGTTATTGATTTCTACTTTTTTCACTAAGATAAGACGTTGCTCGTTAATAAAACACATTAGGAACTCTCCTATTAGACAAGTTCATTAAAAAACCAGATTAGTCAGTTACCAAACTAAAATTTAGGAGAAAAACAGTATACTAAAATGGAATTTAAATAGGGAAACATAGTATAGCATTAAAAAGATTATAGGCTACAGAAAACTCGTCTTGACTTTAAGTTCTCTCAAGATTGGCTTATTGTTATAATCCTGATATAACTGCTAAAGCCACGTTACTTTTATAAACTGTGAACTTATTTATACATAACAAGGGTTCCTAAGTAGAGCAGCCCTATGAATTAACTTGAGTAATTGGTACTAATAAATAGAAGCTATGCAAGTCAATCTCACATCTAAGTCTCCGTTAAAAAGCAAAAGCTAAAAAAGTCTTCCTTGAATTTACGTCTATCAATAGTATGTATAACCTAATGCCATTTTAGAACCTGTAAAGTCCTTGTGACTTCCTTTCAGGATGCTGATAAAACACTAAAACCCCCTGCCCTGGATCCTGCCCTAGTTAGGCCTTTTTAAAAGCGGATTTGTGTTATGTTGGTTACATATCTTAATAATGAGTAGGGACCTGTGCTCTTGAAAACGTAAATATGCCGAAATCCGTAAATGGGGACTCGGTTAAAAGAGATGTAAGACCCTTGGTTTTATTCATGAAACCCTTATTCTTGTTATAGGAGGCTCTTGTCTTTTAAAATACTACGTAGTTGCTTTTGAAGGTCTCCAGTACCCGCTCTTTCTTTAGAAATAGAGTAAGTCAGTTCTAATATTTCTCGCTTAGGAGCACCTATGCCTGTGCAACAAGATTAATTAAGGGGTCCTTTGTAGTTAATAGTAAGAAGTCCTACAAAGAATTCCTGGTCAAGGCAAAAGCGCTTCTAAGTAGTCTTTTTTGCCAATAACTAACCTTAATCAAGGGGGTGCGTAATATCTCTAAGAAGAAACTCGGTTACCCCACTATACTATAAAACAAAAAGAAAAGAGTTCTATTAATCCGTTTTACTACGGTTATGCCTTCTCAAGGAAATACAAACAGTATAAAAATGATTCAAAAGTCAGGCTATACCTGTGTCAAAAACCTTGCTATCTTACATATTCAGCATATCAAACTGGTTTGAAACTCCTACTAAGTTATTAACCTTCAATAAAAATGAGAGGTTATACTGAAAACTGTGATAGCACCAAAATATTCGGCTCAAAGAGGAAACTCGTGCAAAGTAACTATATGGCCAGTACCCTAACTAAGTAAGAAAGCTATCCACATAGGAGTGTGGGTATTCTATTTGTATACTATGACTTGACATGACAGAATCAGCAGATATCCAAGGGTTACAAAATGTGTGTACTGCAGAAGTTCATAAAGAAGGGAGCTTCCTACCATAAAAAAGGGTACCTCTTGCGGTATGAAGGATACCCTTTTCCAGTTATATATTATACTCGCGCTAAACTAGAGACTCTGGTCAGGGATGGAATGAATAAAGTCTTGAAGAAGAATAAGATACCTATATACTTACTACCTTTCTTCCTTAAAGGATTCGTTAAAAAGGATTCTTTTGTATAAAGGGTGCCCCAACTAGAGCTACTCTGAACCCTTTTTCGAGTTAAACCCTTTCCTGTATAATGTGGTTAATGCAAGAAACCCTATAATCTATAATAGATTCAAAATCTAATTGATATAGAACAAAGCTTTTACTCACTTTTCCGACACAGAGTTTACTAGTAAAGGTTCTTTGTTCCGGCAGCTTAGGCTTAGTGCAGGGTCGTATAGCCTAAAAGAGAAAGGCTGAATCAATAGTATTCGGTAAGCTATTCTTGGACATCTATCTGCTCCCCTTTAGCGAAAAGTTTATGGGAGGGTGATAAATAGAGTCTATCATCAGGGAAGAATAAGAAGAATAAAGCTCTGGATGGAAACTGAGATCAGGATCTGGCTAATCGCACATTTCGGTCGGAAACCCAGGATAAACTCTCTCTACTAATTTTATATAGGCTCTTCTTATCCTAAGCTAGTTAAGAGAGGGGCTAGTTCGAATTTGTCTGGAACTTTATCTCATTTCTA
Organism: Pelargonium x hortorum; assembly: GCA_036897525.1. Lineage (NCBI taxonomy): Eukaryota > Viridiplantae > Streptophyta > Magnoliopsida > Geraniales > Geraniaceae > Pelargonium > Pelargonium x hortorum. Next base: position 67,193 of record JAYMTJ010000028.1, read on the forward strand.
CTATAGTAAAGTAATTGGGCACTCCTATAGAATAAAAAAGAGACTCCAAAATTGTCTTACCCTCTGACTCACTCTCCAAAAGCTCGCGTATGTTTCTTGATTCAACATTCTCTATTTATTCCACTTTATATATTTCAAAAGTTACCTTTGAACTTTAACTTCATCCTGACTATCTATATAAGGAAGCTGGTAATTTCTATAGAGAAAAACGCATTTAAAAAGGTAGACTTTATTCACTTTGTCTCAATCTATGAAGAGCTACAATTCACGGATATCTCTTGGCTAGCGCCTTTTCTATTTCGGGTTTTTGAATTGTAATTTATGTCTCATCCGAAAGATCCTAATATCAACTGGAAAACACTTGGTTTATGTTCTTTTCTATTTTTAGTAAATTCCTTGACTTTATGCTTACTAGTAAACTGATTCTAGGTTTCAGTATACCCTTTTTCTGGAATACTATAGTATATAGTTTTTAGGTTGGGACAAGAAGTCAATATGTATAGATCCCTTACCGTATAGCTACAATCTTGATAATTTTGAAAGTACCGAGACTTTCCGTCAAATATAGATTTCATGCTAATTTCCCTCGTTATTTTCCTTGAGCGGAGTCTAAAACAGGGAAACATATCCCAGAAGTGCCTTAGAAAGATCTAACATCCAACACCAAGAGGCAAGTCTTCTTATTCTCCTATGTCAATACGTCTTGAACCATGTCCATGTAACTCCTTAAAATGTTGCATCATAAACAAAAACTTGACATACATGGAAAGGTTTAAACGGGCCGTTCCTGCGAAAAAAGCTCCTGTACCCAATTCTAGACCAAGGGGATCTCAAGGCTATACTTTTGGAATTCCTTGATATCGAAAGGTTCTGATCCTAGGTTTTCAATCTAAATGGTAACATAATCGGATGTACAAGAAAAGTAAACCAAAAGACTTCTGTGAGGTCTTTCTCGGGAGTCTTTCTCAGGGTATCGGTATAGGGAAAGCTTACTATTTCAGCGCTAATTTTGTCAAGAAAACAATTAAAGTTATCACTTTCTTAGAACTGGGTGCTAGTAGGGCTGGGTTTAGGTATGAAGGACATCCCCATTCGACTTTAGCCTGTTAGAAAAGAGAGCTTTGATTTAACCAACAAAAGCTATGATATGACAACTCCTAAATATAACGCAACAGATTCTTCCTTTTATAAGAAGTGTTACAACAAATAAATGAAGGTTTCCTATTAATAGAAATTTCGAGACTTTTAGACGAGGTATCTACCCGGGTTCCCCTAAAACTTTATAACTGCTTAGTTAGATCTTGGTCGTTCTAAATACCGGTTTTTGATAGAGTTAACTATAAGGGATAGTTTCAAATCTAATGCACTAGAAACTCCTACTATACGGACGCTGCTCATGCATAAGGAAAAGCTTTTTTTTTATCCCTTTGTCTAAGAATATTAGGGGCTACCCCCTGGAATCGTTGGCAATTCTTATAGTGACTCATGGAAAACCATCCCGAATCCTTTTGTACTCTACTCAAGCTATACTCAATTTCCTTTTATCAGGGGTAAAAGAGTAGCCACAACAATTTCATTGATAAATTGAGGCAGGAGACACTAGAGTACCTTATCTAATGTTGGGATACAAGACTTCCATGTAGGTCGCTCTATTCAGGAAAAGGTCGCATTTCGATAGGACATTCTAGTTTTGGTAATATTCTTGGGCTTATGACTAAGAGAGTCCAAGTTCCCTCATTCTTCTTGTCAAAGAGGCCGCTTACTTTGTCTGTAAGTAGCTCTCCTAGCGAGCCCATATACATCTAAGGGAGCGTAGGTAAATTAGAGGGCTCATTATTATATTAGAAATATGGGGTCTTAAGTCCCTTCCCAAGTTCCAAGTTTATGTGTACAGGGAAGAACTCTTTTCTAGCATTCAAGGAGCCTTTTATAGTCTTTTCTTTAACACGTAACTTCGAATATATTAATAAAGTCTTTCATATTCCTTCAATAGCTTTTACTTAGAGCCATAGTCTATAGGAATGAGAAATACGTAAACTATACAAAGGGAACCCCCTATAGTCTAGCTTACTAAATATCTGTTTTAGCGTTCTATAGTTCGAGTTTAGTAATGATTTACACTTTCTTTTTATTAACCCGGGGTAAGGAGTATTCATTCGAAAGTTTTGTTTCCTATAGCTTTTCTGTAAGATAGAATTTAGAAATGTATGCTTGTATGCCCGAGCTTTTGGGGATTTTAACAATTAGTAATCTCATAAGGGCCATTCCTCTCCTCTACTTTAAAAGCAAGTCAATCAAATAGATAAGGACTCCCCTAGAAAAAAGGATGGATACCCTTAAATTAACTTCACAACTTATTAAACAAGCAACATCTTTCTAATTTGAATAAGTTTATATAAACCCCTCTTATTAAGGTAAATAAATAGCCTTTTGCCCAGCTTCTTTTGTTGCTTGTCCATAGAGTCTGACCTAGAATCTTAAAAGAAGTTCTCCCTGCCAGGTAACTAAAAAGGAGGCAAACTGCTTACTAAAAATTATCAGGCCCCAGAAGTATACCTTCTTTTTCTTATTAAAAAGAAGAGCCCGACCTAACTTCATTTAGAGTTAACAACCGAGATTAATAAGGAGCTGAAAAGAAAAGGGAGAAGACAACAACAATTCTTGGGTTTGCCCGTTATTGAATATCTATTAACTAGTAAACAAAGAAAAAAGTGGCATCCTTTACAAAGATTAAAAAGAATAAGTAAGAATTCTCCCATTAAGGCAAGGGGTTCCCTATAAGCTCCTTTAGCCTCTAGTTTGAATACTATTCCGGTAAATTAGGGGCCCCTTTGAATGTATTTACTCTAGATTTGTACTACTTTCATGAGCTTAGATTACTTTTAAATATTAATATTATAGGATTTCTTATTAATATAGGGATTCCTAATAAACAAAGTGCTATATAAGTAAAAAGATCGAGAGTAGATATAAGGGATTCCAGTATAAATTTGTTAACTGAGCCCTAAAAACTCTATTTCTTGAATATAGTAAAAGTTAGCTTTTTCTTAAAATGTATTATTAAAATAGGAAATGAAATCTTGTAAATAATATACTTAGTTGGAAAAAAAGTAAGCTAAGCAAAAGGTAATAATAATCCAATTGGCTAAAACGAGCAGTTGGTATAGAGTCATTTTCAAGGAACAAGAAATTAAGGCTAAGTTTTTTAAGTAATAAGTAAATAAAAAAGGGCTTTTACTGTGATTTCCTAAAAGCGCTACCTAAGAAACTTTGATGAATACTGAAAATTGTATGAGGTGAGATATTTTTCATAGTTTTTCCTATTCAATTTGTTAAATCCTAGTAATTCCTATAAGATAAAGAAAAGGCTTTCCTCTAAACAAGAAGCTACTAAAGGACACTGAGTTGATAAAAGAATCTCAGTACCCATTTTGTATAATACAGAGCTAGTAAAATTGAAAGTGTATTGCTGTTAAATGAAAGAGTCCAAATAAATATCTAGAGTTTACTAGTTTAGGAACCGAAATCATTACTTTTGCTTGACTTGGTTAATTTAACTGCAGTTTGAGAAGAAAGACACTTTAAATAGAGGTATTTACCTCTTAGCAATTGGAGAGCAGCCATTTCCGCGTTTTAACTAAGCCTAACCGGGTCATCCTAGGTTTATTAAACCCAACCTTTCTAAAGTGCCTTTATCGAACGCTTTGAGTAAACACCTATGCTTTGTCTCTGAGACTAGAAAGTATTCACTAAAAATTCTTGTCAATACGAGTAAATCGTTCAGGGCTATATACTAATAAATAAAAAGAGGCTCTTATTCGAGAGGATTTGACAAGGATATAAATATTTGCGCAAAAACTTATATGACACAGAAAAGAATGGTGGAGTTCAGAAAAGAAAGGTAGATTCTAGTTATACACCCTTTTTTATATTTAAGACTTCAATTCCAGGAACTGACACTTGAGTGAGTAAAGCTTTACTTAAATTATTCTAAATTACTTATGTTTTTAGGGCTCCTTGTTAGTAAAGGGATACCTTAGATTCAATACTAAGGAGAGTGTCCTAAAATGTAATTTGTGAATTTTGAACCCTAAGTCTACTAAAAGTTAAAACTTTCACTAGAATACCTATATATAATATCAACAGCAAAAAACCTAGTACACGCATAACTTTCTCCAGCTCTATCAAAATAGAAAGGTAAGGTTATTATTAAGACAAATCCACGAGAAAAGCTCCCTAAAATGAATTTAACTGGAAAGTAGTTTATATAAGCGCTTTTTAATATAACTAGGTTTAAGCAAGAATTTACTAAGTTAGTATTGGCAACTCTTCGATACCATATTGATATAACGCCGCTAGATGAAAAGGTTGGATTGGCACCCCATAAATAATGTATACAGAAAACTAATCCTTAAGCAGGGTCACTCAAAATATGAGTACAGGTTTTTTTTTAAGGCATGATACTCGCTATTTAATCCCGCTTTTCCGATATAAGGATAGGACATATTTGTGTCAAAATTGAAACATAGAAGAATCCTATTGGGAAGCAAGATTTTGCTCTGTCAAGCATCAAAAATCCTACTCTTATCCTCTTGTTGTTGCTTATAATGTCTCTAGTTTACCACATAAGTAGACTCTTACTAACTTTGGTAATATTAGCTAATTTCAGGGTTATTCACAAGAGGGCAGTAATGAAACCTAAAAACTTGACTAGTAATGTTCTGGATTCATTGAGTAGCTTTTTTATTTATTTTAAATGATCTCTTTAAAGTCTTGTAGAGAGTGAATATAAAGAAAGTATCCAATTTATATTAACATAACCCAAAGAAAATAACAACGTCTAGTTTTAAACCCTGAACCCTAACCTAAAAGAAACGCATCCAAAAGGCCTTGGTCTTTGTTTCCAGATAAGGTAAGCCACCCTCTAGGAATTTGGAGTTCTACACCATTATATTAGAAATCCCATTTATCGTAAAAGAATCGCAAATATTAAGTATATTCGTGAGATTCGTATGGAAGGGACAGAAAATCCTTTATAGGGTAACCCGCGGGTATAAAGGTGTATATTATAGCGCACGAAAAGGCCCTCGGGATACCTCTTTTATAAATTACACATATTCTCTTCTCCGACTTGACCTTCATATGAAAACCAATCTAGCTAACAGAAATTTTAGATAAAATTGAAAATTATATTAATACTAATTGAATTGAGCCCAAGCTATTCGTTAAAAAAAGCAAGACTGACTTGATTACTAGGATTTTCAGTATTCTGAGAAATTCAGTTTAGATATACAATAAAGCTAATGTCCAGAATTAGTAGTGACTTGTCCAATAAATTGATCTTTAGCAATTTACAAAAGTAAAGCCTACAGAATTGCTTAAATTAAAAAGATTTACAAACTTATGGATTTCTTCTTAATCTTCTTCCGTATGTCGCCGGATATACTAAGGAAACAAAATCCAAAAAACCTAGAAATTGAAAGCTTTCACATAACACCTTGTTCTTCGAATGGATTATCCAATTACTAACATTTAAAAGGGTTTTATTATACTTGGGAGCACATGCTTATGAAATGAACAAGTAAAAAAAGGGGATTCGAGATGAGCAGCCCCAAAAAGGGAATAATCTCTCGCGTACACCCTTGCTCGTTCCCCTAATAAAATATATTAAGATATCCTATACTATGCGCAATCAAGATTCTAACAAGATAAATCTAGAGGAGAGGAGAATCCCTCAAACCCATTTTATCTATACATATTTTCAGGTCATGTAAGAACCCCAGTTGGGGTGAACCACAAAAACCCTTTCCAATACTACTTAATTCCTAATTTTTTAGGAGATAAAAAAAAGTAGAATATCTGAGATTTAAAGTTGTTCGTTTTAAGTAAGTTTCGGTCATATCGAACGCAGGAAATGCTGGTTGGACTTTTTACAAAATAAAAAAAGAAAAAACATTATGGAATCGTTCTACTCTTACTAATAACTCTCTCCCCTTGCCTTTGTCCTATGCCTTTTAAAAGCCCTTCTTAGTTTAGAAATAATCTTATTTAAGAATCTCATGGCCTATAGTGAATTACATACTTTGTGGCATCCCACCGATCCTCTATCGATAACATATGAAGAATACTTAATTACTCATTTTATTATATAACACGCATACTCCCGATATTAATGCAACTGCACTACTACTAAGTCCCTCCAAACGAGATTGTTAGTTATCCAATAAAGGGTAATATAATATAATAGGTATCGCTTATATAGAATTGTGACTCTTTTTTTTAGTGTATCCTTTCGCCTTTCCTTAGAAAAAAGGTTCTACTATTTCCTCTTTCTTTATCTTATTACAACCTTTGATCAAGCAAAGTAATTCTTATAGATAAGATTGAAACGGAGCGCCCTCTCTTACTAACTTACTACTAAGAGTCCTGCGAAATTCAAAAGAAGAAGAAACTTCTTATTCAGGGGTGTATAGCTCAGTCGGTAGAGCGTTGAGTTTTTAATTGAACGGCCAGAGGTTCAAGTGCTACTAGAACCCCCAAAAACCTACTTGATTAGTATATAAATACTAGTAGAATTTTGGAACCTTAAGCTATAATAGAGCCCTTGTTTGTACACCTATCAGATAGAGTTCTTAATATTGACTATATGTCGGGCCTCCAAACCTCGTTCGTCTAAGACAAAGTTATTTGCAGAAAAGGGAGACAAACTTTAGGATCTGAGCCCATGAAACATTCTAGCTATAAATCGTCGAAACATTTAGATATATCTATTTTTTAGTAGCTTTTATTGGGTTTATACTCTAGAGAATCCCTTTCAAACGAAAACCCAAAGTAGCCTAGGTTGACCATAGTATTCAATCTTGTGCTTTATTTCCCACCCTTTTCAAATTCTAGATTATAGATTCAAGATATCCAGAAATCTTTAGAATGTAATCTGGATTCCCTAAGAAAAGCACTGACTAATATTCTATTCTGTACATTTAGAAAAACGGTAACAAGTACTCCTATTTTTTATTACACAGACTTTAATTAGAGTCAAGTAACAAAGCAAGACTAAAGCTAATCGTTTAGAAGGACTCATCTTAACCTTATTTTAAATGTATATCCTATTTTGTTGAAAGAGGATTTCCTATATCAGTAAAAAGCTTTGGATACCACTATAGAACTTCCAAAACTAGAAAGAATAAAGCGCTTCTATGCAGAATTCTAAGACTTTATTACTTATTTTTCATTTAACTTATTTTAACTAAGACAAATATTAGAAGTACTTATCCTTAGGTAAAAGTCTATTTACAAGAGAAAGTCTTCCTATACAATCAATTTATTAATAAAACTACTATTATTTAGAATTAGCTACGGCACGGCTGTCTACTTTTAAAAGAAGACTACTTCTAAGTTTCCTTAGAATTTCATATTGCTTTTTACTAAAAAACACGTACAACAAAAGCTACAGAAAGCAACATGGTCTTAAACAAAGGAGTGCTTACGGAGCTTACAAATGCTAAAAATGCTATATAGTACTTTTCAAAGTTCTTATACTTGTAAGAAGAGTTTCTTACTTTACTCTTTTCGGATCATCTTAGAATTCGCCTTTGAAACCCATTAGTCGATATAATAAAATGAGGAGGCATTCTTTACAGGTCACTCAATAAGGGAATATTCACATTGGATAAAAGAGATTTCTAAGATTGTGATATTTCAAACTAGTATTTTATTTTATTAGATATCTTTACAATTTGAGTAGTAAACCCAGTTTAGGAGCTTTGATAAATAAGTTTTTTTAGTCTATGTTTGAGCAATAGGAAATTTAGAGAAAATCTGTCTATTAAGGTAAGGGTGCGGCTTATACACATTTGTAAGAGTCTTTTTTGTTCAAAACAAAAGGGGGTCTTAGTATTACTTTTCTTTTCCTTTTCCATTCAAAATAGCTATAGTTATTATATCAATTCCAAGATTCTATATTATTAGTCTATATTATTAGTTACTAATAGTTACTAAAGCATCCTAGTTTAAAAACTCAAAATGGGTCAAGTCTAAACTCTTTCAAGATTAAGATTCCTTTTAGGATAGCAGTAATCCTCGCATCTACTTAGTCAAAGCTATCTAAACTGTATACCGGATAATTATATAGCAAAAAAGGGGGGCCTTTGAGATTTTATAAATTCAACAATAGTAGAGATTTCCTAGGAAATGAAAACCCTGCGGCATTCCTCATTTATAGAGCTTTTTGTCATTACTTATTAATTTTGAATGTTGTTGAGTAAATCAAGTACTATAAGTTGCTTCTCTTTCTGCGAAATCCTTAATAAATAGATCTCTGAGCCAGTATTATTCAGTTTTGTCCTTAATATTTAGATATAGGGATACCAAAATGCTCTACTTTTTAGGGAGTTCTTAATAGAGTCAGCTAAACAATTTATACTTATTGAAACTCGTAAAACTAAGTAAGGGTCTCGGCTTTTGGATTCTAATAGTTAGTAAAGGAGTGTCCTCTTAAAAAGTAGTTCCGGGCTATAAGACTGTAGGGATAGCTCTACATCAGTTTCAATTCAGTCATGTATGGCAGTCTCCTTAAAGGTTTATAAGAAAGCTCTTAGTAAAAAGTACTGCCCTATCCCCTATCCCGGCTAGAAGAACACAAAGTTTTTATACCCACTTCAAAAAGCTGAGAGTTCACTTTATTTGTGTTAGAACAACTGCATAAATTGAATCTCAGTAATAACTTAACAATTGCATGAATATTAATAAAACGTACCCGAGCAAATCTCTCAAAATCTTATAGAAATAAGTGCTTTATTACACTTCACTGTAGCGAGTAAACAACCAGCGATATAAAATAGATTGACCCAAATTACTGCAAAAATGCCTTTATTTCAGATGTAAATACCAAACCTTTTTTTCTCTCTAAAGAAACCCCCTTTATACTTTATATAAGTCTAAAAGGGTTCTATAATCTATGATAACTAGTATCTTTAACAGCAATCTTGTTATACCTAGATCTCTTTGAATATATTTTATAACAACTGAATACTGACTCTAGGGTCTAAGTCTTGAGCAGGTTTTTCTATCATTTTTGTAATTATTTAGTATTCTATGTCCTCCTAAGGAGTCTAACTTCACATACTTCCTTAAATTAAAGCGTAATCTTTATCATATGTTTCAACGTAAAGGGATTCCAGTTGCATTATAAGCTTAGAGAGTCAGGATATCATTTTAATAGCTCCTGGTTTTCGAATCCTAGTTATTATAGGCTGAATTACCTAACTTCTAAATTCTTTACGAATCTCCCTAATAACACTCGTTGAATGTATACTATTTCTATTGCAGTATCGCTTTCTCTTTAAATGCTCATTGAGTAAACCCCTTTTCGAAGTCTTTTTTTCGAAATTCAAGTTTCTGCATCTAGTATGTATGGCTGGTGCCTTAAAAGTGTTATCCGGAAAGCGTACCCATCTAGAAAACTCTAGTCTACGGTTTCTTGGTTATCCCGGAGTGCTAAGAGTGCTCTATTAGATCTCTTTTGTTAAAGACTCTGTTTTACTAGAGTTATCCTTTCTTTTTGAATTTAGAAAATAACTCGTTAAAAGTATAAGGTTCGCTATTTGTATCTATTATTTCCAATACACGGCCTTTAGTTAACAGAACAACTCAAGTAACTAAAGCAAAAGACTAATCTTATATGTATTCGTAGTTTCATAAGACCCACTAAAAGCTGTGTTATGAATATTATATAATACAGAACTGTCTACTATTAAAATCCTGAATTCACTAATGTCTAACTATTACATACAAGAGGAAAATCCTACATTTTAAAAGTAAAACACAAGACCGTTTTATTAAGACTCTTTTGCAATTCCTTAACTTAAAAGGGTTTCAAATTACATCGTTAATTATTTTAGTTAGGAAATTTTAGTGTTTTCGATAAATTAAGGTTTGGGACCTACGTATAAGTAAAGACTTGTTTAGATATTTGACTTCCTAAATTCTTGGTCTAGTTCCCTTGGATATTGAGTTGTGTTCTATTCTACAGCTGAAGTAGTCGCTTTTTTAGCTTTAGTTGAGAAACTAATTCACTTTCCATTATGTGTAGTATTAAGACACTTGAGGGCTTAGAATAACCTTAATTCTATGATTCTTTGAAAGAACGCAAGTCTAAAGTAAATCGCTAATTGACGCCGATAGGGGACTTGAAGGAAGTTAAAACACTTATATTATGCAATCCGGTAGAATATGTTTATATAGGAAGTAGTCATAACCAGAAATCTATTTCAAACTCAAACTATGCTCTTAATCTGAGGTGAGAACAAGTTTAACGGCCTTTCATTAAATTAGATGGAGCAGCAAAGTCATCAATACAAATACCATGGGTTAGAATCCTCTACTAGTATGCGATTGTTTAGCAAAAAACTTTTCTATTAGGTCTTGTTTGAAGTCGGGTTAATCCTAGGATTTTGATATTCTTCTGTACTTTAAGTAGCAAGGGGAAAGAAAAAGCTAGAAAATTGAGCATAGAATCTTTTCATAAAAGTCGTAGGTTCAAGTCTAATTCTCGTTCATTCCTTTCTTTTTCTTTTAGCTACCCGAATGACAAGAAAAGCTCCTAATGAAATAAAGTAACAGCTTCTCCTCAGTTGTATGTATATTGAATCTCTCCTATCTTATCAAAGACTTAGCCGCTCTTTGATTTGAGTCAGTGACTTTCTTTGCTTTTTTTAATTACCTCTCATTTGACTTTGACTTGTATTTTAGTTACCACGAGACCCTTACATTCTCTCTAGTTCATGTTCTATCTGATACTCCTCTTTCTTTATCTATCTCTCTTTCAATTAAAGGTCTCGGAATCTCAAGCGACCTAGCCAATCGCTTATTTGTTGGAAATTGCCCTTAGAAAGAAGAAAGTCCCCGCCTTCATTAGGATTAGAGAGTTCTAACTTACTTCACTCCGGAAATCACTTAATATTAATAGAAGACCTCTCTTTGCCTCTAAACCTCCCTTCCATCCTTCGTTTCTTTTCAAAAAGGTTCAGTTTGGGAAGCATGCAGGATCAGTATGCAAGCAAAGGGCTTCTAGTACTTCTTCTATTGCTCCGTAGAATAAGGAAGAGGTCTTAACTTAAAGCCTGTGAATTCTAGTTTCATCAATTACCAAGTTCAACAACTAGCCTTTTTTTCAAGAAGAATAAGAAAGCTCTTTCCTTATAAAAGAAACCGATTCAGGACTCCTCTTTAACATAAAGACTTCTCAGGCTTGTTAGACCTCCAAAAGCTCTTCCTCTCTCTGTCAGCCTTCTCTTATATGAGTCCTCCTAGCTCTACTTAGAACCGGGACTCTCCCAATACAGCCTTCTTAATACCTTTAATTGCTCCTTGTGACTGCTTACTTAAACAAGGCTATACCTTTCTGAGTCTTCCTAGCCAGCTATGCCTGCTTTGATAATACCTGTGCTTTACACTTACTATCCTATGGAGTCTGGGTCTGGGGTCCTAGCTGTCTTAAACCTGTACTTGAAATCCTTTGTTTAGAACTTCAAATCTACAGCCTAGATAAAGTCTAAATCCAAGAAACCCTTATTATCTTGTTTAGGAATTCCTTAGAATTGTACTTAAAAAAAAAGCAGGACATGAAAGTGAATCTCCTTTGTTAACTAACACCCTTAACTATAAACGAATAAGGAATATACCAACTATTGTCGTTACTACCTTTGACTCAGAAAACTGTTTTAGGATTTCCTTCTATCTTAGAAATGCCTTTAACAACCAAAATCAAAATAGAAAGAAGTTTTACCTGAATACCTGACAGAATCATATTCCTATTAAATTTAAGAGTGCCTGATTTTGAGGAGAGTTTGCAAGGTTAAGAAAGTTGCGGATATAGGTATAGCTCCTAAGTCCTAAGAAAGTGAAGAATATGAAAGCTACAATGGGTAGAACTGCTATAGGCTAGTATAATAATACTAGCTACAAGAATAAGACAAGTAAGTGCCGGATCTTAACAATACTTCACTTTAGAGTTTTAACACTACAAGCACAAGTTTTCTACTATAGGAAATACTAAGACTTTAATAACTGGGAGAATATCTATGCCATTCATAAACTAACCTCTTAATAAGGAAATAGAAATTTATAAGTACTAACACCAAAGCAAAGATAAGAATTTACATGAATCTAACAGTCCCTGTAATAGTAACCTAATTCTTCTCTCTGTCAGCTCGAACCTGTCCATTGGAGTCTTTTCAGGTTGTACTCATTCTGGGGTTTGTGTACCAATTCAGTTTCCTTAGAACCTAACTCTAAATCCTATTTCTAGATGAAACTCTCTTAATCATGACAGGGAATACACTCCGATTTCTATATTCCTGTATTATAGGCTATGAGTAAGAAGTCTCTAAATTCTAGTACCCAATTCGTAACGCGCTTGCTACTATATGTAAAATATGTTTGGTAAATTGCATCACCTACGATAAAGGAAGCTCTATATTTATAAATTAATGGCAAAGATTAAGAATAAGACCCTAAAAATGTGTATTTTATGTGTCCGCATTGATAGTGAAATACAGTATATAGAATTCAAAAGCATAAGGTTTAATTTAAAAGGAGTTAAAAAAGCATCGTGATTCAAGAAGAACGAATGCGTCTATAATATAGCTCTTAAAAGCTTAAAGAAAGAAATCGGTGAATAGGTGACAAATCAGAAAAGCCCGTAGGATTTCTGATTAAAGGAACTAACTCTTTTAGTAACATATTTGTTAAATAAAATTAGCTCTTGGATTGGAGTGGAGTGCTCTACTTCTCCTTAGCTTTAACTTGATCTACGTGTACGTGAAAGCTCTCGAATTTCGGATTACCTAGCCCCGTTGTTTTACTAACACAGATTAATATGTATAAGATGCCCTTTTTTGCTTTGTGTTTTCTTAGTTCTTACTTCTTCTGTAGCTAATGAATGATGAATGAAAGCAATCCAGTTAACAAAACCTCTTCTTAGCTCTACCTGTCTTACTCTTGAGAGGTATCAAACCCGCCTATTCTAGATAACCTTGGTTCTCAGTCTTGCAGCCTTAATCTTTGTAGCTTATAACTATTGAGGGAACTTTTTTGTTGCACTAAGTTGGACTTAAACCTACGGCCATTCAATTAAGAGCCCCCTCCTCTACCGAACTCAGCTATGCACCCACAAAATGAGCGCTTCCTCTTTCCTTCTCTTTTTTCCTTGAGGTTTCTCTTGTATAAAATAGGATTCTTTGGAGAAAGTCTTACTAATGAAAGCTCGTTCAAAATGAAGTCTTTATATACGTAATTCCACTTTTATTCTCAGGAATACCCGCCGAGAATCCTAATAAATTCTAAATGAAATTGTCAACGAAAAGGTTATTTCTTATAAAAGGCATTTATTTGTAAGGTGAATGTCTATCTAGAATTAGTACTTCAAAGTATATAACCAAACAAACAATCTTGGTTTGTAAGGGATTAACTTTCCTTAAAGATATATAAATAAAAAAAAAAATTGAACCATTCTTTAAGAATTAAAAAGAGTCCTTATCGAATTCCTAATACAGAGATAAGTACAATAAATAAAGACTTCATAAGTAAGGGAATCCCCCCTTTTTTAGTATAAGTATAAGTATAAGTCCTCTGATTAGAACAACTCAACAAAAAAAAAGGAAAGTGCTAAAACCTAGAGCAAAAAAGTTCTAATTAGATTTTTTAAAAGAAAAGGAAAACCTAACTTATTAATTTCTACTTGACTTCATTACTTTCTTACTCTCAATACCCACTTCTCCGGAGCTTTACTTGTCATTTTTGTAGCTATACTCTGTTTTTTGTATCTGTATCATACCTTTTTTCCTTTATTACTATCTGCTAAAACCGCCTATCTATACTCAGGAGAACCCTTTTTAATTCATTTTAGGGTTTAGTATGCAGAATCCGAGTTTCTATACTCTTCTCTTAGGCTTGTGACCCTTGATCTATAAACCGAAATCCTAAAGCAGGAGACTCTACTTATTTACACTTTTGTTCAAAGAGGAACCCACCACTATTTCTATTGTAAGGATTCTACTTTAATTACGCGCAATACAGAACACAGACTTTAACTTCTTTATATTAACTAAATGCTCTTAGCTTTAGGTCCTAGAAAACTGGATCCGGTAAGAGAAAAGCAAAGGCCCAGAAGAGCTGAGATAGGGTCCCTCTATGCCCTAGCAATAATTGAAGGAGTTACCCTTGTCTTGTAAGAGCTAGATTCCAATTTCTTATCTCTATTCCCCAATTTATACTTTTTAAAGAGCTTCGAAGCCCGCCCCTATAACTAAGAAAATAAAGGGATTCTTATTCTTTCCTTGGACCAACAAAATTCTGCTCTATTTGATTCGTTACAGTTTTACCACAATGAATGCAATGCTCTACTTATCGGAAACAATTAAATAGATTTTGGTAGACTCAAATACAAAACAAAAGCCTTCTAAAAAAATGGATATAGTAACAGGACTTGTCATTTTTTATGCCTTAAACCTTCCTGATTAGTAAGTAATAATTTCTAGTGGAGGAAGCTTCTTTGTTACTAGTATTTTCAATTTAAGCTAAAGGATCCGGGTTTGTCTATTAAAGTGTAGAATTCCTCTGATATTGGCTTCTTATTTTGTACGAACTTTCTATAGCTTCTTCCTTAAAAAAACTAGGTTATTAATTCATTAAGTGAAAGGGACTGCCTTATGACTTGTTCCTCACTTTACTTACGTTACTACATTATAGGTAATCAATATCCATGACTCGGGGTAGAAATGTCTGCCTCCATTTAGCAACAGAATACTGATTAGGCAACATATGCGTCTTAAGATGTTGGACTTACTGTTTATTATTATAGATTCCTAAGAAGAAGAAGAATTAACAACTGAATAAACCTTCTTTAGCAAAACTGATGAATTACTTGCCTTCAACTTAGAATAGTTAGGTTAGGAAGATATTAGGAATGGTACAACTTACCAAAATAAAGTCCCTCAACAGATAAATAAAGAATAGAATTGACCTCCATCCAATTAAAGAAATTAGAGCCGTTTACATATAATGGGAGCCTTTTCCTCTTAGAGTGATTTCATACCTCCAATTCTTATTCTAATTAGAGTATTTAAAACCTCTTAACTTAATAAGTTTCCTTCCATTTTCTTGTATTTCCTTCACCTACTAGGGCGATACCATCACCTTGAAGAGTGTGAACATCTTGATTTTAAGACAATTGGTAAGTTAAGAAAGTAAGAAATTCTCTTCCTCAGAATCATTTAGATAATAGACACTTTGAAATCAGCTCTTTACATTTTTTCAATTCTCTAAAGCTTTTAGTAGGAGGTTTAGAGAGTCTTTCTAATTTATACCTGGTAAATCAACCAGGAATTCGGGTTCTGGACAACTAATTTCAGGTTCTGCCAATAGGTTCGAATTTCAGTTCTAGTTTAGTAATCAGTTCTTCTTATTTTATTAATAGTAGTCAATGCTTTTTTCGAAAACTCACTAGAGCCTTACCCACACTCTTAAAAGAGAGAATAGAAAGCTATCTTCCAGTGACTTTCTTTCATTCCTTTCTTTATATTCTTCCCATCAATTCAGTTTCCTTTAGTTCTGAAACCTTTAGCACCGTTCCTCTTCGATAGTTTCCTTTCCTAGTTATTCGGTCTTTAAGTTGTTCTAATAACTTTCCATGCCCACTGAAACACATTTCCTTTCCTTGCTTAGTTTCCACGTTCTTTAAACACCGGTTCTCCTTACCTGATTCTGATTCCGGTTAAGTTCTTTCTTACCTTTCATTCTGTGTAATTGGTTACCATGATTCTTGTACCTTGCTTTATTAAGATTCTGAGTTCTTAGTTTGTTTAGAGATACAAGCTCATAAATTCTTTCTTATTAGACTCCTAGAATTCAAGAATTAAAGGAACTTAGACCTGATACACTATTAAATGAACCTAGCACTTTGAACCCATGGTCTCTCAGAATTCCGTCGGCTGTTTGAATGCTAGATGACGACTAATAGACACTTCATTATATGATTGAACTCTGTAACTTACGGATATTCTTAGTACTTTCTAGTAAAGAATTACTGAAATTTAGCTTGCAGAGGAATGAAAATGAGTTCTTTATATAAGTTATTTTAATCCTTTGAATGATGCTCATAAATTCCTTCGACTTCACAAAGCTCTACCGATCTCTAAAGCTCCTAAAGGCTAACACTTTCATCCAAGTCTGAGTTGGGAGTTCATATACGTTATTTCAAGCTCTAGTCCAATCCACTTGTTCTAACTAAGCAGGAACCGGATACAAACTGTCTCTGTCATTCCCAGCTTGTTTTTAGCTGTCCTTGTAAGGAGTTAAAGAATTCATTGTTCTGATGGAGGTATCTATTTCATTTGTTGAGAATTCCTAGTATTTCCTTAAGATTTTGTAGGAAGTCACTCTATTAAATGAATTGTTAGCTGGTCAATGTTAAGTAGGCTAAAGGAATTTGAAGGTAAAGAACAGAATACCGATTCTCTATCTCTTTCTTTGGTACAGTTCTAATTTGTGATGGTTAAGTTTTCTTTGTTTGTAAAGCGATCATCTATATAATTGTCTTGGTTTGTAGATTCCTATATTAGATTAGGTGCTGCTACTGGTGGACACTGAGTTCTTTAGTTTCAGGGTTTTTGTTCTTGTAGTGAATAGGTTATCAGATGTCAATTCTCTTCATCTGTCTAAGGAAATAAATCAGTTATCCTCTGCTTGCTATACAGAACTGAATCAAGCTCTACGCCGGAATGCTATTCTTCCTTTGTCCATGAAACTTAGTAATTCTTGTGAACTCTAAACCAAGAAGACCTTATCCTGTGTTTCCATTAGAACAATTAACACCTTTACTTGCTATCTTGACTGATCCGAATACAAGAACACAAGCTGGCTTTTGCTGTCTTTCCATTAGCAGCAACAATGAGAAATCTTTGCCTTTACTATCATGTAAATAAAGAGAGTCTCTGCTGTTATAAAGGTGATTGACTGGCTCTCCACTTTGGGTAAGAATATCTCCCAGAACTTAATACAAATGAAAGAATTGAAATCCCCTTTATATAAGCATCCTTACCTTATTATCATTCTTTACCAGCTTACTTACACAGAAGAATACAAGAACTCCTTGACTCGCTTACAAGACTAAAGAGGACTTCGACTAGAATATGTTACTTGGTTTTCCCTTATCTTTATATTCCAGCTACAATCCCAGGATCACGGAGTCGGTGTCCGTGTACAAGCAATCTTCTCTATTTATAAAGGGGTACATGGCGATGCGTGCGCTTGCAGTAATAGCAGCTGCGATTTGAACTGCAGCGTGCGTCTGTGGCATCCATTTCTCTTTGATTCCTTGAGCAAGTCGATTGACTGCGAGAGTGACTCTATGCTTATCCATAAACTTTTCCTCTGATACAAACTCAGGAGATTCTAAGAGTTTTTGGAAGTGTTCACCGTCTACAAGCTTAGTGATATGACACTCTGGATTTATGCCCAAGCGACCGAAAATCCCGTTCATTAGCAGTTTAAAGGCAAACGAGAATCCTTTGGAATTGAGGCGTTCAGAATAAAGGTCGGTAATAAATTCCTTAAAAGGCCTTATTTTCTTCTCAAATAAATAGCCCGAGAGTGGAATTATTTGATAGCCGAGAGTTTTCGCAAATTTCAGTTCTTCCGAATAATAGACCCCGCTCCAATATCCAACTGGAAAGAGAAGACTGTGTTCCTTTTTTTGACGATAAGGCAAGAAAGGCTTATTTATATGTTTAGGACAATAAATGATACATTCGATGAAGCCGAATAAAGATTCGAGCTTTCTACCCCCTAGATCTGAGACCCATACAGGAGGCCCCCCAGGCAGGTCCATATCTCGCATAATCGAAGGATATAGAGAGTTCACGTCATAGTAATAAAGATCCTCGCCATAATGACAATAGACATCAGTATGTCCACCATAGAATCCCTTTCTAATGAACTCGTCTACGTTCTTATTAGGGATATAAATAGGGTGCCTGATATCATCATAATACTTAGTTCTAAAGATTTTGAGTGATAAAGACGAAGCGGTGATATTATCGGTAATATCTTCTTGATAGTGATCATAAATTAACTTTTGAAATTTTTGCATGATAGATCCCAGGAGAAAGATATCTTGACGCATGTACGAAAGATATAATTCTTTGTTTTTGCGTAGATTCGAAACGGCAACTTTCGAGTGTTCCATCTCCAATTTACCTCCAAGCTCTGGACAGGTTTTGCAAGCTAAATCAGCGAGATTACTATTCAACAAATGTAGGGAATCCCTAACTATGAATAATAATTTCTTGCGTTTTACTTCGGGATTGTTCTCGTAGATTCTAATTTCATACAAGAATTCCTAGTGATTGTTTTCACAGTTAAATAGTGGCAACGCTGAAGAAGCGGCCTAAGCAAGAGAATACTGTCAAATCGGGATGCATTGTGAAAGTAAACTTTAAGATGCTTTTTGGATTCTTTGGATAAGGCGACGAGTCGTCGGATAAAGGCTAGGAGCATTCGCTCGCTTCTATGTTCGAACTTATAATCTATCTCACTTTCAGAATAGAAAGATTCAACCCGACTCTTATCTAGGGCTTGAGAAGGACTTACTTCTAAAAGGCCCACAGCATAGGGTACGTGATACTTCATGCCATCCTCATCGACACGTAACATTGTTTCAAAGTCAGCGACAAAGAACGAAGCGAGAGATTTGTCCTTTTTGGTCTGACGTCGAGGAATCACTTTAGAGTAAGTGGGGCTCACTTAGAAAGATAATGAATACATCTCTATTACGGAGTCAATATCTATCTTTATTTACGAGGTTAAGGCTTAAGATAGTATTAGAGATAAACCCTGCATACACCTATAACCCAAAATGACTTTGACTTTGTTTCTTTTGTTTGAGCTGACCTTATTGCCTGAGCCTTAGCCATAACCAGTACAAGAACCTGTACCATACCCACTAGAAAAAAAGTTTTTGAATACATAACTAGGACTTACGGGATATCTTAACCTTCAAAAGAGAAAAAAGGAATATAACTGAATTGAAAATAGTTTGGGCAAGGCCCTCCTTTAGAAAAGTTTAATAGGGAAACCTCCGAATGAAATTGAAATAATACACGAAGAAGAAGCTCGGGTTTTGTAAATTGAAATAGAGAAAACTTAACTGGCAAATCATTATCAAAATCATAATGACTGCACTAATTCCTAATCAGTTGAAAACTAAGATAGGACCGTAAACTAGTATAAGCATATAGCTTAAGGGATTCCCCAAAAATCTAAACCATCCAAACAAAGTGACTTTATTAAGTAAGTATAACTAGCAAAAGTTAATTGATTAATCTTGGCTTTGTTCTCTATTGGGATTTTGCTGGTGTTGCTAGAAAGAATTTCTTATCCTTAAAGAAAGTGATTAATAGTTGTAGTTAATGAATCCTGGTATTGAGAACTTGTTATAATGAATGGAAACAAGCTAAAGCTTGCCTTTCTTATAACCGGTAGCTGGTAAAGACATAAACCAGTATTATCTTGTCTGTGAGTATAGTATGAATTTCTTGATAGTTTAGGATTCAGTCTCTTTAGTTGTAGCTTGTAACCCCGTAACTGGAACAGAATACTCTCTTGTCTTTGGAATGTCCTAACATTGTGGGAGAGCCAACTAAGTCCGTCTAGCTTTGAGATTCCATTATCTTTGTATCATCTTTAACAGGTTAAAGAACTTACTCTCTCTAACTAATAGGATGGTAAAGAATAACATAAACTGATTGATTCTATTTCCTGACAAGCTGTAGCATGCTCTTTGTCCTGTCCTTGTAGTTCTATTGGTTTCATTAACTGTAACTATGTATGAGTCAATAGCCTTGGTTTCTTAGTTTGTAGCAAAGAGTGTAGATACCTTTGAGTTGAATATTCCTAGGATAAGATAAACTAATTGTCATGAGGTAAAGCTAGGAAAGTTGACTTGTTCTTGGAGATCCAAAGGAAATGGAGTCTTTTTGTCTTTGGTAGATTCATTCCTCGTATTTATAGACTAGAACAGATGTAGTCTTAGTTATTGTAATGAGGGCCAAACCGAGTGTTGCTAGTATTCGGTAAGCTAAGCTAATAACTCCTAGAAATTTCTATAAGATAGTTTGGATTTAGTCTCTTTGTTCAAGGAAGAAGAGCAGACCTTCTTGAGTCTAAATAGGTCTTGGAATCGCTTTACTTTGTACGCAAGTTAGTTTATCTTGATCCCGTATAGCAAGCAGATTTGAGTAGAGTCCTAGGATTAAGATCTTGTAGGCTAGTTGACTTGTATTAGTTAGTTCTTCTCTATATATGGGATTGAAGGTAAAGAAGTTTAAGATAGATAATGGGAGTTCTTCTTATGACGGTACTGAATAAATAGCTCGTTTCGGAGGTATGAAATATTATTAATAGTTGAGGAAAAGGTTCTAATTATTGTAAGGAGTTGGTGAATAGTAGAGTTCAAAGAGATCTTGAGACTTTTGGGTCTCAGAGTTGAGATGTCAGGTAATTTGAAATACGGAATTTTAGGATTTTCTCGAATTTGGGATTTCAGAGTCTGTCACTTTCAGATTGGTCTGTGTTCTTCTCCCCTAAAGGTGGTACTAGAATGGAGAGTCATTATGAGCTTTAAAGTAAGCTGTTTTTCTGCCCTTTTCCTAATAATTGGTTTTCGCGGATACTAAGAAGTTCCTTGTTTAGTTTATAGACTTTTTTTTCCTAATTACTTGAAGGACTCTAACTTTTCCCGTTTCTGATTTTACCCATTAATACTGAGTTTTTAGTAGCTCCCAATAGCCTTGTTTCTCTAGAGACGTACTTCTAACTTAGTAAAAACTTGTAACTATAACTCGACCGATGAAAGATGCTTCCGCAAAAATATTTAACTGAAACTCTACTTTCTACAAAAATATTTAACTGAAACTCTACTTTCTACTAAAAAACCTCCTTGTACACAGCTGAGATTTACTCTTAAGACCCGAAACTGGAACTGATCTCCTAAATCGAAATAAACTGAAATTTAGCAATTACTTGTTTACTTAATAACCTCGTGTTATCATTTAACTTAACCGCTTAGTGCTTTTGATTATATCTATAGTAATAAGTATTGTATTGGACTAAACATCAAATTTTTTTTTTTGTAGAACTTCGGTTGGTAGAGCATTCTGAGGGTCGCCTTTTCAAATAAAGAAGTCTAAAGTACAGGCGATGCATTTTCTAGAATTCCAAAAAAGAAAAGGAAAAATAGGATACCCGTATATGGTATGGGGAGAGAACCCTTAAAAGTCTTATCTTTTATACAACGACTATAAAAAAATGGGAGGTTTTTCCAGGAACTTTTGATCTCCTTAGCCAGTTAGGATCCTGTGTAAAAGCTATTTTATTTTCTAAATTTAAGTCTAGAAGCATCTTACACGTAATTATGCCCAACCAAAGACCCTGCCTTGCCTTTGCTTGATAGCTGTTAGGACTCTACTTTTAAAGGGGGCTCCGCACTATGTATTTATGATACTTTCGCAAAGAGAAATGAGTTTAGGTATTCAATTCAGTAACACAGGACTCTTTTTTGTAGTATGCAGTATTTGTAAAAAAGCTACGGAAGCAGTGTTATATAAACAATATGAGTTCTCCCGGGATTTTCCTTACTAGGACTGTGTGGTGATTTGCGCAATTAGTCTGTAACTTTTGTGTTTACTCGTCTTGATCTTAGAATGATGCTTTTTTTAGAATCCCTACGAGTTCGCTTAAGTACTTATTAGATGAGATTAGGACTTTTTCTTTGGGGTACTTTGTTGGTACTTCTTTTGCTACTGCTTAGTAACTTCGTCTTTATTCGGTGAATCTTACAAACTACAAGAATTTTGAGGCCTTGTAGAACAAAAATTTAAGTACAAGAAAGCGGATGAGATCCCGGCAAAATTCTTAAATCTTGTTTACAAACTAAAGTTTAATTAATTGTGCCTGCTGCTAAAGAGCCTAATCAACCGAATGCGCGCCCATATATATAGGGAAGCCCCTAATTTGCGTGTGCTTTTGTTGCGCTAAATTAAGGTTTAAAGAAATGCTCTTGACCTAAACAATGCTACCTAACTAAAAAATCTCAGACAAACACTACTTTTACTTTTAAGTCCTGTTAACTGGGGAACTTCCTTTGCCTAACATGGTGAATCAAGAACTTATGATACAAGGCTATTAAAAAGAAGTTCTTTTAGGATACTCTTTCCTGCGGGGTTAGCCTCTTAATCTGGTAATTCAAAATCTATAAGAAAGGGAGCTCTACTTTCAGGAATTCTAAAGGGGATTGCTAAATATTAACAAGTTTCACTTGCCACAGCTTGACTTAAACTCCTACTCTATTTTTACTACAGCTATGCTTTTGACAGATAAAAGGAGCTGTGTGCGCAATCAATTGAATGTAGCAGTACTTTTGACTGAGTAATAACTAGAAGGTATTTAGTGACGTTACAATAAATAAGTTAAATCCCTACTTGGGTCTATAGTCTTATTTAAAAGCGAGTATTCCTTATTTCAAGTAGGGTCTTACCTTCAAGGATTTTTTTTTTGAAAAAAGCAAATATTTGGAAACTTGGATATAAACTCAATTACGAATAAGTGCGACAACGCTTCTTTATTTGGCATATCTTTAACGAAAGTAAGAAAAAAGACAATTTCAGTAGAGCCTTTATCCTTACAAAGGCACTTAGGAGCTCCTACTAAAGTCAATTCATAGCAAGGAAAGATCCAGTACCCCTTGTTTTTTAGATTTTTTTATTAATATTTAATTAAGAGGTATACTGTATAAATAACTCAGTATAGAGATTTGTAGTAATATTTGTAATATAGAAGTTTTCAAAAGTTAGAGTGGGGCACGGAAAGAAAAAAGGTTCGATTACTACTGAAGTATTTTAGGTATTATGGAGTGGACTTTTAGAAAAGAGTAAGCGGGGGAATTCCTAAATTTAAGTGATATAAAGCTTTTCATTACTAACAAAATGAAGTTCTTACTATCCAAGTTTCGGGAACCCCTAGACTACTTGCGAAATTCTTTTTATCTGTTCTGTATTACCCTATAAAGAGAAAGAGAGGGGCCTTATAGGGGAATGGGTATTATTTAGCTTTTAGTATTATGGCAATGAGGTCCTTCAACCTTTCAGGTATTTCTAATGGGTAATCTGATTTAGTCCCATCTCTTTAATTAAAAATGAATTTGAACAAACAAAGGACTAACTCTCTAAGCTTTAACAACGGCAAGAGTTGCTTTTGCTGGTTTTACTTTTATGTTATGAGTAAAACCTTTAATTTCTTATTAGATGTATCTTTATTTATACTACAACCTTTGCTTATCCTTTGCTTAGACGGAGCGCGTCCCTTAACAAACATATGGACAATCCTTTTTAGGAATATTTGCCACACATTTTCGTAAGATGCTAGATTTTGCACTTCACTTCTAATCTCTTGTTATATTATAGTACTTTTTTGGTTTCTCCTACAACTATATTTTATACTTGAAATTCCTGTACTTCATTTCTACATTCCTAAGTACATTTACTTGCTTTTCCCGGGGTTTCGAAGAATTTCTTTTCTTAGCGTCAGTTAAAACTGGATGTTACTCTTAATTTAGTGGTAATTCGTAGGTCTGACTATGCACTACAAGGACCCGTTTTTTATTAAGGAGTTATAATCCTCTGATAAAGAGAGTTCAATAACAACGAAGTAACCAATTATTTTACTTGAGCAGGCACCCGTATCTCTTAGACTGCTAGATTTTTTTGCATATATTAGAGGCAGACAAGTGCAACCTCTGGAGGAATATCTATTTTATAGTAATTTAAGTGATGAATTTTTAGTAGATATTGAAAATCTTTTTAGAGTAGTTATGGCAAACGTTAATTACGGGCAAATCCTGAGTAAGGCCCTTTGTAGACTGCAAGTCCTTTTACAACTTCAAAATTGGGTTGGTGAGACATGCGTCTGTTTTATTAGGTTAAATTACCTGCTTTGCTCAGATAAAATAGGAGTGAGTTAGGAGGCTCTTGGATTTGACTACTGAATCGAATACGAGCCGTTTTATATTATATCTATTTACCTTTACCTCGGCGCGCCGACTGGAAGGATTTAAGATTTCTAATAAAGTAACGGATATTTTAAGAGGGTTAACACTAACTAATAATTAGGGACTTTTTTAAGACAGCTTATTGGAATAGAGCGGTAACTCACTTGTTAACTAGAGACCGGGATATAGGTTTCAAGTTCTACTCAAGTTGTTTATTCATAGTGTGCTTATATTATATAATATAGGAAATTTCAATTCCCTTTCGTACTCCAGTCCAGGGCACCTTAAATTGAACTTTAGAGTTTTCAGCCATTAGAGCCTATAGACTCTTTATTTTACCTTATAAAAAGAAAACCTCGGTTATCCGAAGTGGGGCTATGGACTATGTAGTTATGCAGAGATCCAGGATTCCTAGTCTAGTAGGGTACACAAGAAAGATTCTTGTTTTAAAATGTTAAACTTCAGTATAAAATAAGATGTTTATAAAATGACAACTAGCGTGAAACTAAAGTCTTTTCTTTATTTAAGGGGCCCCTCTCTACTTCTACGATACATCTTATTGGGTAATAAGAGCTGAGAATCTGCTAGGAAACCTCAAAGAACCCTACACCAAGGCCCTGTCTCGACTCAACGCAGTAAGTGTAATGTCCTCACTACTCTCCCTTTTATCTTATAGTCTTATAGAGGGCGGCTTAACCTATTCAATTTTCTTAGATATGGAAAGCTTACACAGACAAAGGGATTTTAGAAATCTAGGAGTATTCGGTCGGATGTATCTAATGAAGCTCTGATCTTCTTCTATTATTAACAGAACCCCTCTTTTGTTGTAAAATGACTCAGCTCTTTCAAAATGGCAAGAGTCACGACTAGGCCAGTAATACTCAATTAGGTAAAGGAAGTGAACCTGATTAAAGTTCAAGGGGTGCTATAGATTCAAAATGAAGTCACAGAGAGTGCGCAGCCTCATCATTCTAGAGTAAAAAAACCTATTCGTTGTTAACCTTGCCCGGATCAGGATGGGGATATAGAATTCTCAGGGTTCTCCTAATATTTTTTTACACAGATATCCCAGAAAAGGTCTTTAGTTGTGTACGCATTATCAGGCTAACCAAGACTCTATTACTAGTAGGATTCCCTGTTCTTTGGAAGAAACTAAGAATCCCTGCTTTTGTATTTGTAACTTTTCGAAATGGATACCCGAAGGATTCCTAAAGAGGAAACTTGAATTTAACTAGGCCCCACGGAGTCCTTAAATTTGTAAATCTGAAGCGACACATCCCTGGCATACTAGGCCATATTCTGTATACTAGATTAAAGTACTAAGCAGCTAATTTCAATAAAGAAAAAGACCCACCCCTTCCTTAATTAGCTTTTTTTTGAGTTCCGATAAATTAAATGTACATTCCAATTACTTTTATCCGAGAAAGGGAACAAAAAGAGAACTTCGAGCATAAAGGTTTTTATTCGTTAACACAACCCCGGTAAAAATTTTATTGACTTGTTCGCATTTCTTTTGTTATGCTTTTGTTCTTACATATACGTTGGGAATTCCCGTGTTATAGCAGAACCCGCGCAAACGCTTATAGTACAGAGATGACAAAGACCCAGAGTAGCGCCCAGAAGACCCCATCTTCCTTTTTGTTTTGTTAGCTTAAGAAAGTTTCTCAAGGAAAGAAGCCTCTAAAATACCTTGTTATTACTGCTTAACTTAAAAGAAAGT
Organism: Pelargonium x hortorum; assembly: GCA_036897525.1. Taxonomy (NCBI): domain Eukaryota; kingdom Viridiplantae; phylum Streptophyta; class Magnoliopsida; order Geraniales; family Geraniaceae; genus Pelargonium; species Pelargonium x hortorum. The sequence continues at coordinate 93,013 of JAYMTJ010000028.1, forward strand.
TTAACCCGTTTCTTTCAGTAATTGCGAATCCCCGGTTCTTGACCTAAAGTTCAAGCTAAATGGGTATACTACTCTTTTAAGACTTTAGATATTCAGGCCTAGCATATAAATATAAATGACTACTTTACTTGCATATCCTTCAAATTTTCTGTCTGCCCTATGTTGATGTTGATTCTTGTGTTTCAGTTTTTTTTGTTAATATGTACTTGAATAAGGGGCCCGTAAGGATTCCTACGCTTTTGGCTTGTTACCTTACGAATTTGGTACAGTTAACAAAGTTGGAGCTCATAATATTGCCCCTTTATAGTATTACATTAGTCTTACATAGGAGACTCAATATTGACTAAGTACTGAATATTTCCAAGTTTTGAGATAGAAAGACCCTTCAAAACCAAAACAAAGTAAGCGCAGTCTTGGGTCCTGTTTTAGGGGTTCCTTTTATAGTAAACTTTTAGGCCTAAATAAGTCCATAAAAGGGGAGTTCCTAAGAAAGCTGGTATAGCTCACTTATAAGATCCAGTAGCCCATAGGAAGGAAAGGTACAGGTTATAGGACAGGTATGCGGGTTGTTAAGAAGAAGCTTGTGGCTATAAGGTAAATGGGTTCCTCTGTTTTCCAGTAAGGATACCTCTAAAAATAGTAGTTGTGTTTCTTAAGTCTGTAAAGTAGCTCCAGAACTATTCAACTAGTAAGGAATTTCCTAAGGACTAAAACCTTTCTATCGGCAGGGGAGCCTCTGCAACTTGCTTACGTTCTAGCTATGAATAACAAACAAGGTCTGAGTAAGAGGTAAGGAAGTAAGAAGTTGGTGTGCCTATCCTAATAAGGTAAGGTATGACTGTGCTATCTATGAATACTAAAATAGACTATATATACCTAAAAAGAAAAAGTAAGTACAATAACCCATAACAAGAATACAAAAACTCCCAGCTGCGACAGGAATACCCATAAGAAATTTATAGGTAGTTTTTCTTTCCTTTAAAAGCGTTTTTATAAATTATTATGAGAAAGATAATTTTTAGAATAGAATTAAGTCTATCCTTTAATATAGTAAGGATCCCGTACCTGGGCTTCAACCTGAGAATAACTAAAGTCTTCTTGGGGTCTGTGCCAAGAAACTGACACTAACTATATTTCAAAAAGTAAATAATAGCAGAATGCTAAACGGGAAGTTCTCAACAATTCTACAAGTTCCGTAAGGAGAGCTCTAGGGCTTATTGATGGTTTTTTATATAATTCTGTTGTGTAAACAGCTCCTTACCAGCCTTTACTAGAGTATAGAGAGTTCAAGTCATTTTCCTTACTTAACTTAATAAGTTCACAAATACTAAAGGAAGCTGTGCCCAATCCATAAGAAAACCACAATATATGCTTTGTCAAGGTCTTTTTTCCTAGTCGAGTTTCAAGCAAGGATTTCGTTTCTCTTAAAAGCGTTTCTTTTCCAGGGTACGCATTTACCTTTTGAATTATACATACTGCTAAAGCTGCCAAGCCAGCAAGCAAATTCAGTGTCTTTGTTCCTAAAAACAAAGACGAATGATCTCCTATACAATAAAGTTAAAAGCGCTTCTGAGCCCTTACTAAAATGACAGCCCTAACTGATCTAAAATAAACTTTATCTCAATGCTATACTTGGACTCAGTTTACACCCCTGACTTGGGGAGGAACCCAGCTTTAGTCGTCAAAGGGAAGTGCCTTAATATACCAGGATGCGCTTCTTCTGGTTCTGTAACTAATGCCCATTGAAAGGACTTAGTTAACCAGGAAACCTTTAATAAATTAACAAACCTTTTTCGAAAAAAGTATAAATTAAATAGGATGTCAAAACTTATTCTTCATTTAGAGAAGCGGGGTATTTGATAGTTTTAGACAAATCTTTCTTCTTATAAAATAAAAGGAAGGGTTTAGTAAAAACTTGGAAGTAAATAGATAATAAATGTTAAGTTCTATACAGGTATACAAACTACCCTAGTAGTTAAAATGTTGTAGCCTTGCCTTTTATTTTTATGGATTCATTTACCAGGACCCTCAAACAAAAAAAAGAATAAGGATACTAGAATTATCTTAGTAATCAAGAGACTCATATAAGTAATTAAGTAATAATTAATAGGGATTTTTGAGAAAGGGAATACATAACTGGGGTTCACAATAGTAAGACTTCCTTGTGCAGGAGTCTAACCTAGCTGTTTTTTCTTTAATAAATGGGGTATACGGTCTTAAATGTAACCCATTTCCTGAAATGTACTCTTACAAGTGTATAATTTCTTTAATATAGGGGAGCCCTTAAAAAAAGAAGCTTTGATCCATAATATAAATATAGTATAGCCTTAGGTTTGTTTCCCAGTAAAGGCTCTTGTTGCTTCTTAGTCAGGGAGCTAATATTACATATTACCTTGTAACTAAGTCTAATAAAATACATAAAAATGAAATATATTGATATAACTTTTTTTAATAAAATATGTACTTTTTGTTTATTTTAATATTTAATACTTTTTTTAATGGGAAGCTTTCTAATATCGATTAATTATTTAATAAAATAAAGTAAGGTAATAAGAGTTTATAGTAATCTTAGGAATTAGGAAATTACCACTATAAAAATAAGGGTTCAATTTCCGGTTCTTTTAAGACTAAGAAAGTTAAGGAGTTAGGAAGAAACCTTAATAGAATAAGTAGTTTAGGAGAATCTGCTTACTTCTTTGTTAAAGCAAAACTTGTTAACTAAACTTAGTAAGAATATTAGCTTCGCTTAACTTCCTTATTAACTATGTATTAATAAAGAATTCCTATAGTTTGAGTACTTTAAAGAAGCTAATTGCACAAAGGCTAAAACTTGTCACTCCTATTACTACCTCTTACTTAATGAAATTATTTATTATATTAAGGTAGACTCGTTAATCTTGACTCTTAAGAAGGGAATGCCATTAAGATCTCAAATTGAAAAGAACGAATTCCCAAGACTAAGTCATAAGCTTAAATGTGTAAGGGAAAGAAATAAGGCATGTTAAAGTCTAGTCCTAAAAGAAAGAGTGCCTTTGCTAGTGTTTTCTCCTGTATTTGTAGAAAAGCACACAACTATAATACTTAACTACTTTCATAAGAGATAAGACTCGAAACCCTTCAATATGTTTAGGAATTCCTTTTTCTTTGTACTTTGGGACCAAGACATCCTGAAAGAAATAGAGTATAGAATTAAGGCTAAACCTAGAATGTATCTATCCGGTACCTCTAATTTATTATTTAGATTGACTATAAAATTGCAAATTCTTTAATCAATCCTTGTTAAGAAATCCCTACTATGCCTTAATACTGGATTATAATCCCTCAAAATCCTTATAATAAAAACAAACAGGACACGAAAATCCTCTTCAGAAAGCCCCCTACTTACGACCAGAAACAAATAAGGAACACGAAAGCCAACTAATTTGACGGATTTCCTTCTTATTCTTAGAATACCTTTAACCAAAATACAGGAAAGTTAGTTTGATCTGAATTGAATACCAGAATCTATAACCTTAACTGATTAGAAAAGCATAGCTATCTGGTTAATAAGCTTACTTGCTGCAGATACAAAGGACAGTCAAACTATCCTATATATTCCTAATACATGAAGGGGGACGGTTATAGCTCGACCTTCTTCCTCGTAGTTCTATTATATGTCTTAGTCCTCTCTCATAACCAAGAGTTTTCATTTATATACCCGCACAGGGCAAAAGTAGAGGAAATTCTGTGCTGTGTCCTTTAAAGATCTCATTTTTCTCTAACAAAAACCATTCTAATTATACAAGATATTTGTTCAAAGGGAAGTTCCCGGGGGATCCCGCGTATGGAGAGCAGTCTCTTTTTATACTTTTTAGAGTAAGCTCTTGAATCTTAACTAGCCGCCGAAATCCTGTAGGTAAAAGTTTTAGTATAATACTAGAATCCAAATTGAAAGATAAAATAGGTGATACGAGTATATGGCTTGTCAAAAATTCTAAATCTCTGGTTAGCGCATTTGGTTAATAGAGAATTTGACTCTAAATCTAGTTATTTACTTGAAAGGCCCTTTATGATGGGTCTAGTGAAAAGGGCCTCCTTTACCTTTATAAGAACTCGTGCTTTGAGATCCTAAAACGTTTTATGCTATTTCAACTCAAGCTTTCTTTCAGAAAAAAAACTTTAAGAAAATGTCTGGGTTACGCACTGATTATACACTTCTATAAATGAAATGCACATAAAGTACTTCTCGGAGAAAGGATCCCTATATCTAAGAATCAAAAATCATACAATATTCAATCTCTGTATTACCATACACTAGAACTAAAAAGGGGGGACCTTCATACACTACTAGGGCCCCTTTTAGGAATTCTATGCTCTTATAAAAGCTAATACTTATTAGAAGAGAGTCAAGAACTAAACTTTAAATCGTGCAAAATACTCGGCTAGCCCCTTTCAAGTTAAGGAAATTTTCGTCTAATATCAGGAGTTGAATAACTTTCAGTAGCCCAAAATGTAGTAATACTCTAGTTACATTACAAAAAACAAATTTTTTGTTACCAAATACTTTTTTCAAAATCAGGGGATCCTTGTATATCTGGAATAAATAGAAAAAAGAGCGCGGGAAACTCCTCAATTTTTCCGGGGTGTAGGGTGTCACTGCCCAGAGGAGACTCGCTTTTGAATCGGACACCACAATTTGTTCAAACTAGCAGAGTAAGCTCTCTAAATTCTTTATAATAATTATTGTTATCTTTCCCTTTTGAGTTGAGGCAAGTCAAACTATAAAGGGTGCGCTGGCTGGGAAGGAAACCGCACGAATGGCTTATAGAAAAAAAGTGACCTATAAATGCTTTTGGAAAGGATAGCCTAGAAAATTGACTTATATCGTGGAAAGTAGGAGTTTTATAGGGACTTGCAATAGGCAATAGTTTAATAGATAGAGAAGTAGACAGAATCCGAGAAGCCTCTTTATACGTAATTTATCCTTTCTTTTACGGGTTTCAATTACAGCATACTCATGAACCCAGAGTTCCCTTAAACAAAATCTTAGTGTATATCCATTTACAAGCTAGCGAGGACATTTTAAACAGAATTTTAGGGAAGATTTGGTTTGGTCCACAGAGACCTTAAGCCCTAGGAAATTCCAAATTCTTGACAGGTTATGGCATAGGATAATGTAGTACGAGCCCCTCTATATGGTTCTTTTCGGATGGATATAGTAAGGAAATAGCAGGAAAACCCTGTTTATTTTGATAGTGAAGAGCTTAAGAATTCCCAGGCTGTTTTGGAATGGGAGATCCTTTCTAATCTAAGCCTAATCTAAGCGTAGTAATTTAAAGAAAAAAATGAGAGTCACACAGGGGTTTCTCTTATTTAAGGTAATCTTATCTTTTTAACTCAATAGAATTAGCAGTTATAAAAATCTAAATTTGGACTTAGAGCTATATAAAAAAAAAGTCCTATATTCCCGGCCCAAACAAAATAGACTTGGTTATCTGCTCTTTGGAAGGTCTGGAAAAGCTTTCAACCTAAAAAGTTTGTACAGTGACAAGTTCTTATAGTTTTCTCTGTCCAAAGTTTATTTCTTGTTTATTTATTATTCAACCTTTTTTTTGGTAATTTGTTTAGTAGTGAACTTCTTTCCCGTGCGTTCGTCATTAGTCACTCTTGCGTAACAGTAGAAATCAGAGTATCTGAGATTAATTACCTGCAATCTGATCCAGGGACAAATTGTTCTTGCCTTAACAGTAAGTGGTTTAAAAGGGCTCCGAATGCCCCTCATATAAAATAGAAAAGGATCTTCTCCGTTTTGGTTCGATTGGAAGGGTCTTCTTACTGGGTTTCCGGATTCTTCACAGTTAAACTTAAAGAAGTGAAGTTAACTCCTGGACGGGAGAGTGAAAGTCTCAATAAAAGGGACAGTTTAAAATAAATGGGTTCTTAACCTGTTTCTATAACTAGCAATATTCTTACGAAGAAAAAGATTATATAATACTCGATAGAAAAGTCTAAGGGCTATATAAAATCCGTTCTAAGGCAGATAAAGTCTATACTAGTTTTTAACTTTTCTATACGTTTTATTAAAGTATTAGAGTATACTATATCAGATATCTAATTTCGCAATTTTAAAAAGGATTTTTCGTGGAATAGAGGAAGAGGATACCTTATTATGGACCCCTATATACAGCTTCTGTGAGTGATTTGAGTTAGCGCTCTTATTACCACAATTATGCCCAACTAAGTTTAGGAGTACTCTATCTTGTTTACGAAAACTAACTTCTACCCTGCTTGCAAGGATCCCTCTTTTCTTGTTCTATAAAAGTCGAGTAAAAGGGATGGATACTCCATAAGATTGTGGTGTCACTTTAATCATCTGGTAGTATGTGAGAAACTAGTTCATTTTTTTAAGTAAATAAAGCCTCTACTCCTCCTAAATAAGGATAAAGCGAGAAATCTTTACTTTACAACTCCACAGAAAGCAGAGGAGAGAGGCAAGTACTCTTAAAGGAAACCCTCTAGGGTCTCTATACTTTAAATACAAGAATACAAGAGAAAGCTTTTTTGATATAGACTCGGGAGTCAAAAAGCCTCGCGTTGTCTGGGCCTTACCTCCTTTATTACTTTACTCAGTATCTCCTAAAGGTTTGGCAGCCCTTTATTTCGGGTCTAATTTCTAAGAACTAAACTTGTATTACTAAATGTTAACACTTCTATCTAAGCCATAAATAATAAGTAAAGAATCCGAAATGAAAATTATTAGAATTGACACTTCCGAGATTCTTTAAATTCTACTTACATAGATATACTACGAAAATACCACTTACCGAGGCTAAGTGTCTACGCTTTAAAATTTCACAAAGAAAGAGTCCTTTGAGTAAATGAAATCTTTATTGTTAATCCATTTATTTTCTTTTAGTTTATAAGTTATAAACTAAGCACGATTTTACCCTGTCAATCAAATAAAGTCAACCCGACATGCCGAAACCCTATTCGGATAAAACAAGAAGCATTATATGCTTAACTAGATTTATAGGAACTCGCTTCTAAATATTTTTAGGACTAGTGTTTGTTACTCGCTTTCTCTAAAAGTTATTCCGCTTTTTTAGATTTTGACAAGATGCTCTAAGATATACATATAGGTAGGAAATGCTTGTTTTTTCATTTTAAATTAGGGGTTAGTACTAAGTCTTACTCTTATTTATAATATAGGGTACTGGGAGTTTAGAATTTATCTGCCTACCTACTTTGTTAAATTAAATGGTTTTTTGTATTTTGAAAACAGGATATAGAAGCTCCGTAGAGTAGAATCCTTTATTATCTATCTAAAAGAGTGCAGTTAGGGGTTTTCTATTCAGTTTTGTACTTGCATTCCCGGGTAGAGCGATTCCTTTGCCATTAGTTATTCGACTAGAGGTCAACCTATTCGGTATGAATTCCCCTTTATTAGATTAGGCAAACACTCAAAATTATGGGTTGATGATTCAAACAATTAATTTCCACTCAAATAATAGAAAGAATAGAAAACCCTTTTCTCAACGGGCGGGAATCCTTTACAACACAAAACGGAGTACCCTTAGTGAAAAGACTCTTCTGGGTTAGGCGCCCTCTCTTTTTGCGCGGTAGAATGTGTAAGCTTATTAAAATAAAGGACTACATTATAAATAATAACCTTTAAATAATAAAGAGTCGCCAGAACTTCAGCTTAGACCATCCTAGTAGAAGTAGACTTTTCTACACCTTCTGTTGAGCACCGGTTAATTAAATTAATAAGTCAAACTTTCTTGAGAATACTCAATGCGCAAGAAAGAGTTAGGACCCAGTGACAGTAAAAAGAATCTACAAACAAGTAAACCCTCGCTATATTGGATACCGAAAAAACTATATCAAACTTAAGGGGCTCGTAGACTCCTAAAGGAAGTTTAAAACTCCGTTTTCTTGTTCAGAATTAGTATGTAACTCATAAGCTCCTTGTTGTAATACCACAGTTTAGTTATATCTAAAGGCAGCTGCAGCTGATTAGAGCGCGGGAAATCCCTCGGGTTTTGCTAACGATGAAATCAAATTAAGGGCTCCTCTAGGCGAACAAGTATCAGACTTAGTAACACCTCATAAACAAAGTCAAAGCCGAGCTAAAAACGACTAGGTACCTCTTACGACACGCCAATCCTTTATTTAAGAATAGGATAGGAAGCTATACTTCCAAGTTTTATAGTTAACGAAAGCAAACTCCGGTCTAGAAATTAAGTGAAGCGAATTTCTTTAGTCTGCTTAAATTGCCCTGACTGACCCTTTTAGTAAAAAACTTTTCCTTCTTAATAAAACCCCAAAAAAGAGTATCCCTTTATAGATAGGGGTTACTTGATGCAGATTTCAGTATCAGTTTTATAGTCTTAGGCCTCCTCCTATTACAGAGTCCTTTTTCCCGAGCATCCTCTCACGCAATATGTGACTAACTCCTGTTTCCTAAAACAAGGAAAGAACGTATTTTAAATGACGGAGCATGGAAACCTTATAAGGTATTTAAAACTCTGGGGCCTCGGGGTTCTTATTCAAGTAGAGGCAAGTTACTGAAATAGTTACAAACGATTACGAAGTCTCCATAACGCATAATGAGAAAACTTGTTTCCCCTCTTCTTTATACAATACAGGAGGCAGGGACCCTTTTTTGACAGAATACTAAAATTCACTTTGAACGATCATAAAGCCTATACCCCTAAAGACTTTTTTTAACCAAAACTTTATTATTAGAGGAATACTTAATATTAAACCTTGTGAAGACTTTTTGTAATGTATTTTACGTTATTCTATAGGAGCTCCTTGGGTCTTACCCTTTCTTTGGCCTCCTCTAAGTTCGAAATATTCCACAAAAAAGAGGATCCTCTACCCAGATAGAAAAATGTTTATTGTTTATTTAAAGTGTCTCCACTGCTACTGACCCCAGCCATACCCGCAGGGCAACACAACGTTTTTAGAATCTTTAACTTTCCTTGTATCCTGATTTATTCAAAGTTTATTACAGACATAAATGCAGACAGTACTAACCCAAGTGTCTTATGTTATTGTTATATATCCCTTACTTAGACTTTCTCCTTTATAAGCGAAAGCGAGGTTTTAATAAAAATGCAGCTCAAAATATAGAAATCCGAAACCCTGTAAGGGAGTCAAAAAACTTTAGTTAAATCTTTTCAATATGCAGTATCCGGAACTTATAAAGCGCAATTCTTTATACGCGCTTAAAAAAGTAGAAATCCAAGTCCAAGAGTATCCTGCCTCGCGTTATAGCTCATTTAAAATAGGCATATAGCGGGTTTTCTAATAATAGAGTACCTCGTTTAGTAGGGTGGGATCCATGCTTTCAGATGTACTAAAGTCCTCTAGAGGATTGTGCTGTGAAATAAAAGCTTTTGCCATTACCATTAGGGGTTTCTCTCCCAGGTGATAGAGTAATTACCGAGTATATACCAGAAACTCTAGCCGTACTTTATTAAATTAAGGAGCTTTATCTCTCAAGCCCTTCCAGAAAACCAGTAAAAAAGCATGCGTGAATAAACTCAGAGGGCTCTCTATCACTATCAGTATATTGGCTTCTTCTATTTTGGTATATAGGCCATACGCTTTTTTATAAATTATAAAATAAATGTAACGAAAAAGAAACTGGAGATTATGGAGAAAGTCAAAGGTCTGGTACCGAATCTAGGCAATTCCTAGAAGGAGCTCTTATCAAAAGGAGTAAAAAGCCCTTTTTTAACAAATAAGGTTGAGTCAATACAGGGGGCTCCTTTTCGACAGGCGCTTTTATACTAAATACTAGCTAAATTGACTTTAGGTTTGTTTGATGGGAAGCTTCATGCAGCACATCCAACTTAATCATCATACTTACTTTACTATATTTCTATTTCTTAAGGTTATACTAGAAAAGCTCGCGGTATAACGTATAACCCTGATGTCAAGTCAAAGGGTCCTAGTCTGGGAAGTCCCGTAGGATATCAATTTTATGCTTTAGCATTCTCCTTACTTCAAATTCAAAATAGCAATAACATCTTTTTGTAAGAGACTCAGGTAGAGCAGTCAGAAGCAGGAAAAAAGGAAACCCGCAAGACTTTGAAGAGTGGCCTAAGTCTCCCCGCTTCTGGCTTAGAGATAGTTTCTATATGACGGGGATTTCATGGCAACTCGACCTAGGCTTTATTCTACCGGTTTTTGTTTAGAAAGCAAGTCGAAGAAGATACGGAAATAAAAGAATCTACTATCCCTTTTTTACATTCTTTGTAGCACATTTACCTTTTTTTTGTGAGATATCCTGAGCTAAAGGTATCCATTGTTAAATAAACTTCACTTGTAAATTGCATTTGCTATGAACTTTTTCAGCAACTCAGTACTACATCACCTAATTGACTTACCTTATTTAGAAAAGAAACTTATGTATCAAAGGGAGAAAAAGCTCGATTCCTTATTTAGACTAGTAGGAAAAAAGGTAAACCCCATTATAATACTGAGTAAAAGAAGCTGCGATATACTTTCAAAATGCTAGGGCTGCAAGAATCCAAAAAAAGCAGTATATTAATAAAAGCAAGCTTGTCAAACAAAAAAGGGAGCTATTCTGAGCAGTTTAATTCATTAAGTCACTACGTAGGATAACACTTATGTGCCGCAAGAAACTTTTTAAGGACCTTATTTTGGAAGAATACCCAGATCTATAAAAAGAAGTTTTAGGAATTTAGGGGAAGTTTCTTTTAGTTTGTAGTATTCCTAGCTTATTCACATATGCTAGTAATTTCGGATAAATTCTTCTCGGTTATAAGGAAGGGACTCATAATGGAAACTTGGACTTAAGATTTAGGCGAGGGCAACCCATTATACAATACAAGCTCACAGAATACCGCGTACCTCCTTGTTTAGAGAGAGCTAAAGCTAACATTACAGATACTCCATTATACTACTATATTCTATAAGGCTTTCTATAAAAGGCACTTCTAGGATAAGAATTACGGAACAAAAGAAAGGAAAATTAGAAATGCCAAGAGTGCGAATCCTGCTGGGCGATATCCTTTATCCCAAATCAGTTTAGAGATTTACCAAATTTATCCTTGACTAAATTCTAGGTAGACAACTTAGTGCGTTTTCTTTTCTCCACTAAAATCTTTGTTTTGTAGATATTTGTCAGAAGCTCTAATGTCCTATAGTAGTTAATATATATATCTAAGACTATACTAGAATATCCCATCCCAATAAAGAAGCCGGTATTTGTGCCTTGCCCTGTGATCTAAATAGATTTAAGAATACTTGACATTCCTATTTTGAGATATTTATTATCGAAGTTCTGTGTAAGAGAATCTTATTTAGATTGTAGAGTTTCATTTGCTAGGCTCTTACGGGAGGATTAAACAAAAAAAGGGAATCCTTGTTTTTTAACTAAAATTCTTTTTTCTTTTTATTATGCTTGACTATATTCGAAATTCCTTGGAAGGGATATTCCTTGTAAACTACTAAGGAAACCCTAGGTTATGTGGTATAGACGCGAATACTTTTAAGTATTTCCATGCAAAGTAATATACAAAGAGTTTGGATAATAAATGAATCCCGTTTCTCTTAAGCGAAACCCTTATTTGCTCCCACTATTTCTAAAAAAGCATTCCGAGGAGATTACCTCATTTTTTCTTTCGTATCAATTCAATCAAAATTCGTTGGTTCGGATGCTACTAACTAGTAGTACGCTTAAAAGGCTCGAACTTCCAAAAGTTTTAATCCCTGACTTTCACTAAAAGAAATTTCTCAGGGTCTTTTTGCTTGACAAACAGCGCTTTCTTTCAGTAACCCGAATAAGACTATCCTACCCCTCGATTAAAAAAACGGATGTTATCCTTTCGAAATAAATAGCTTTGTTTTGAACCTTTAGCATCCCTATAAACTTTACTAAAAGTATACTCTCCAACTCAACCCTATTCTAGGACTTAATCTATATAAATGAGATTTCCCAGCGCCCAGTGAAAGTTCTTACCCAGCCTTTTAGTAGTTTCGGCTTACAACCAAGAATACCAACACTTTAGCTTATCTATAACTCAATAATACAAACCGGATTCTTACAACAAAACTAAGAAACCAAATTGAATTAGAAAATAGTTACAGTTAATGATACCAATAGACCTACAAGCTACCAGAGCTACTAGAAAATTCTAACTAGGATGCTTTACAATTGAAATTATTCGCTAGCATTAAAAATGTCTTCTTGACTTCCATCTTTCCTAAACTTTCTTTAATCAGGATTCTGTAGTTTGACCCTTTATAGCTAAACTCTTAGCTGTATTCCCGGACTTAGTAAACCTGCGCGGAGCTATTTGTCCTTAATTGCGATTGGATATTAGGATTGAAGCTTTATAGATATTAGTTCTTGTTTGACACAGTTAAGGGTTAAGGAATACATAAATAGACTTAAATGAGTACCTGTTTTTTGGAGTTTATATAGGAGTCAATGAATTCTTTTATCTTGATGCTAGCGATGACTCTTCCGATCTAAAGGAGTAATTCCTTCTTTTGTATTAAAGCAGATAATCCTAACAATCAATTTGTATTACTATTACTTTGTATGATACATGTCATGAACTTAGACTTCACTTTCATGTCTTTCCTTTCCTTATAGCTAGGAGTAATTAATTGTTCTAAATAAAAGGGGAAAAAACAAGTCCTTTTCTTAGAGAGCTTGATTCCGATCCTATTTTGATTCTTTGAGAGTGGATACTATTTAGAATAGATAGTTTTAGGATATATACTGAACTGAATTCTTCTCTTTTCTTGAGGGAAAGACTTTCACCAGTGTTGCATGTATTCTTTTCAAGGTACGAAGTTCTAATAGCTTTATTTCCACTAGAGAGCTTCCTTTTAAGTAAGTGTATTCTAAATTAGAGGTGTTAAATTAAAGTAGTTCTTGGCTTTCAGAATTGTTGCACTTTGTCTTGAGGATTCAAGGTTAACAGATTAAAGGATAACATATTCTCGATTCTAAGCGAATAGAATGATAAGACAGAAAATTCTATTTCTTTTGAGTTGATATTCCTATTATGATGGTATAGCATGAGTTAGTATTCCCTCTGTAAACTTCTTTCTTGTCCATTTAGGTTCTTCAATAGAATCTTGCCTAAGTTTAAACTCCTTATTGCAGCCAGGAAAGCAGGAGCAAGACCCAGAGCTAGAGAAGGAGTACGACTGTTGCTAGAGCAAGAGTAGGAGTACCAAGAAGAGCGGGCTGTAGCTAGAGCTATAAGAGAAGGTCAATAGCTGTACCTGTCAGTAGAGGAAGCCAGGAACCCCATACCCTCAGTGGGTTCATCATCCAGGTCTTAAGAAATTCATTCTATCAAGTAAGAAAAGAAGTAGATAAGATAAGTAGTAAGATTCGTTAGTCTTATATCTTCTATCTTAATAAGATCTATTTGTTATTTTGTTTGCCATTTCTTCTAGTATAGTAAGAAAGATTAGATAGTTAGACTGATTTCTAATGGAAGTAGTCTTAACTGATCCATCTTAGTCTTAGAGAGTTTCCTTCTCTTAGGTCCCTCATGTGCTCTGTAGCTTATTATTAAGGAGGA